>VZRW01006562.1:147026-247442 GCA_013398125.1 Aegotheles bennettii | reverse complement strand
AGAGCTGCCACAAGGGATGGAAAGGAAGGAAAAACATGGGAGCAACTGGATGCTACAGCAATGGGCTCGATGTAAGATCCAGGGAACACGTTTCAAAAAAACTACTAAATGCATGGTTTTATCCCTGAATTGGGTTGCTATTTTTGCACAGAAAATCAAAGAGCTCTTGCAGAAGATGAGGTAAACACGTACAGACAGCCCAGCAAATTCCGATTAGCATCAAGACCAAAGCAGGAATTAAAGCTGGGTAAAAACAGCTCAAACAATGCATCCCTTCTGGGGCTCCTTTGATTTACTTAATATCTGGATCAGCCCCTATTTACACTAAGCCTTTACACTGGGGAAGGAAGACAGGGAAGTAATCCAGGCGTTTGCCTGGAGCCTTGGGTTCACCTCTGACTGTCCCTGATGCTGAGGGTGACCTTGGAAAGCCACAATGCTCCAGCTTGGGTTGCTCAGTGCCTTTGGGTCTCCCCCTGCACCACTCAAAGAGGAATCTGTCCGCAGCCAGTCCCACTCAAATAAGGTCACCTGGCTTGTTTTAACCTCGATAAAATCAGGGGAGGAAAGGCAGAGGGCATGTTTGGGGGGGAGGGAGATGAAGGGGCAAGCAGGGAATCAGGACCAGATACCCCCAGCTTTGCTTCTTCTCTGGGCAGCACAGACTCACCCCCACATCCTTCCCCTCTGTTCCTAAATCAGGAGATGACATTTTAAACATTCCAAACACACCTTCAACTCTTTCCCAAACCCAGGGCAAAGGGTCCCCTGCCTGCTCACCTCCACCTTCTGCCTGACGTCCTCCCTGTTGGCGAGGAGGTGGTTGAGCGTGTTCTGGGCGTACTCCATGTGGCTGCAGTACTTGCCATAAATCAGCAGCCTGGAGAAGGGGAAATCACAAATTTAATCGGAAACACTTGCTGGCAGTTATAACCTGTTATAAAAGATATATATACTTATACACAGTGAAAGGACAAGGCAAACAGCTATTCCCCTGTATAACTGCCTAGCAAAGTATTAACACTCTTTTACTGCGTGGCTTTTTAACATTTAAATCTTCTTTCCAGAGAAGGAACCCATGGGGGTGATTCAGCTCACAACGAGCCGAGTGGCCACCACCATGGCTGATGTGTGCCCCTCTCTGTAGGTTTCTGGATGTCTCACCAACTAAGGAAGAAGGCAAGAAACTCTCTGGTTCTTGAGAATTGCTCAGAATGGACATGGGTGGTGATAACTTGCACCTTATCAGGAAACGAGAGGCTTCAAATCCCCTGAAGCCCCAAGGACACGAGCTCATTGCCCCTTGCAGGATGGGCCACAGGGACCTAGAGATCAAGAGAAGGGGTAATTTGGGGAAAGAAGGTTGTCACAGCCTTTGGAAACACTGTGAAGCTCTGTAGAGATACCCTGGGCTATAAACTTAAACACCTGCCACAAACAGAGCAGTTCTGTTGTGGATTCCCCCTTTTTCCTCTGCTTCCCTCATTAATCCTGCACAACAGCTTTGGGTTTTCCCCCCCTTCCTTGCCGTTAACTGCATTGCTGCTGATAAGACCCATATTCCATCACACGCTGCAACTCATCCATTATTTCAGGGACTCATCTCTTGACAGAGACGATCTGGGAGCACCTGACCCGGTGTCACTCCGTGAGCGTGGGACTCTCAGACCATGGCAGGGAATTGAATGGGGAGATTTATGGGAGCTGCAGTCCCCGGCGAAGCAGCAGCCAGCACAGATTATTCTTCCACCTTTTTCCCTTGACAACTTCTGAACATGCACAATAATATCTACCTTGCCAGCATCAGGAGAGTTTCAGAGAGGCTTCAGGAGCATAAATTCAAACCTCTGGCTTTCAGAGAAAGAGATTTACAAACTAATTCCTTCCAAAAAAGGGATACCTGCAAAGCGGAGCAGCAATACATCATTTTGCTGGGATGTCTCTGAGGATGCTAAGGGAGCTATTTCTCACTGCTACTCTCAGTGGTGGAAGCTCCTATATACAGGACACAAGCAGGGACTCTGGAGGTCCACATTCCCTTCTTGGTGGGACAACACTGTCTCTCCAGGTGAGCTCACTCTCTCTTCCTGCACCCTCATTTCCTTGCTGTAAAATGTGTTATCTTCATCTTTCCTGACGTAGGAAAGGACCCTGCCTTTCCAGATGAGGTTGTTTCAAACTCTTCATCCTAGTTTTGGTGTATTCTCCAAGCCATAGCTCCCCACAGGCAGGAGCTTCCTGTGACGCTGAGGTCCCCAAGATCTTCACAGACTGAACACAGCTTCGAAGCTCCCAATGCCACCTCACAACCATTGGTCTGGCTCCTTCATTTGCCTCTCCAGAATGCTTTTAGTTCCTTTAAAAAAGCTGCTTGCAAACTCCCTTAGGAACTGAGCCAATTCATTCACACACCTGCATGAAACCCATCAGCTACAAGTGCTCTGCTGAGCTCTCACCAGCAAATTAACACAGCAAACATTTATCTAATGGCTTGTCAGCCCAAAAATGAGCCATGGGATCTCCCTGGGGAGCAGTGCCACCTCCACGACTCCTCCCATGTTCCCTGCTCCCTGCGTGCACAGCTCTGCTCTGGCATGAAGGAACCAAGCCAGGAATTAGGAGATCAAAATCACCTAAGTGATTTTTATGAATATTTTTAAATTATTTGCATTCTTCCTTGGAAACTTTTTTTTTTCATTTAATCCAGAAAACTTGCTCTTTCCAAAAAGAGGTGCTGTGAAATGATGGAATAGCTGACCTTACGGTGTATTATTAATGCAGATGGTATTTCTGGAGTTATTGACTTCTGAATGGCATTTCTGTGTCTAGACACTGGTTTAATCACAGTGAAATAACACCCTGGCACGATTCCACAATGAATCAGGCCTTTGATTACTATTAAGGATATTAAAGGCTTTTATTAACTTTATCTTTGTGTTCTGGGGTACTCCTGCTTGCAGCTGCCAAAACACAGAGTATATTATGTTTGTGAACGCAACTTTTACAACTGTTCACCACGCAATAGGTGTGGGACAAGAGCAGTGCCAAATAGGAGGTTTTTTTTAGACTGAGCAGCCACTTTGATCTAACCAAAGCCAAGTCTCCCCTGGGAAGGCGTCATCCTGCCACATCACAGGCCCTCAAATCCCCACTGTTGCTTGCAGGAGATGACACTAAACCCTTGGAGGCGAGTAGAGGTTTTACTCCATTCTGGCTCATTATAGTAGTAGTCTATTTTTTTTTAATTTATTTTAATTTTTTATATTTTTTTTATTTTTTTTTTATTTTAGTCCTCTTTATCCCCTCCAATACACCCCAGTAAACACATTCACCCTTCAAAATGCTTGGTCTTATGTGGGGGGCAGCCAGCCCAGCAAAATTCAGGTGCAGACACAGACGTGAAGGAACAACCATCCACGGGAGCAACACCAATTCAGCCAGATAGGTCAGAGAGATGTCCCAGCCACTGCCCTGGGCAACCTGGCATGGCCGTGGCTGGATTTGGCTGCTCAGGTATCAGCACTAAATGATGTTTTGGCTGCCCAAGAGCATTTAGCTGAAGAGGATACAAAACTGGTCTGCTGCAAGAGGTATTTCTCTTCCAATTTCTGAGATGGGCCCCACAAATATTAACCCATATCTGTTAAAACTGGAGCTGCCCGAAGCCTGGGTTTCCTTTTCTTACCTCTCTTTGAATTCCAGAAACACTTTTGCCAAGCTGCTTCCCCCAGACATTATAGAGACGTCGATGGCTCTCAGGAAATTGAAGTGCACTTTAATTAGGTCCTAAACCAAAGAAACAATCAATACTTTGAACACATCCGAAGCGAGTGGGCAAACAGAGCCTAAAGTACTGCACACGTTCACTACTTAACCAGGCAGTCATTTTCTGTTCTTTTTTTTTCCTCTTGTTAGCTGTTTTCAAAATAAGTCATTCTAGTGCCATGCAGCCCTAACCAGCCAGGAGTGCAGGGCTGCAATTCCATTAGGTTATACAGTGATAAATGCCCTGGGACTGCCATGTGTATTAAAGTCCCTTTTGCAGGTCTGGAGGGAATGGATGAGATGGACAGGCTCTGCACCAGACCCCGTGCAAGCCAGCATAGAAGAAAATCATGGTATGCACAAACCATCTCCAAGTACAGCTAAAAACCACAGCCCCAGCCCTGGAACCTCCTCTGTACAAAACTGTTCTCTTACCTAGAGTTCACATAATCCCCAATTCTAAAATTGAGTCTCAAAGACTCTCCTAAACCCCTTCAAGCTCTGCAGCATCTGAAGGACTGAGCCCCCCTGGGTGAATGCACAAATCTAACGTGATCTTCCTCTGAAGCAGGAAAGCAGCTGAGCTGCCGTGGGAAGAACAAGGGTTTAAGCCATCATGTCCATGCCGTTACCTCCAAATTGATAAAAATAGCTTCCATGTCCTGGGGAGTCAGTACCAGCCTCAGTGGGTTCATATAATTCTGCAAGAGGTAAATGGAGAAAGGACTGAAATACTGGAGAGGAGTGAGCAAGGTTCTGTCTGCACCAGGGAGATGTTTTTCCATGCTTCACCAGTTGTGTTTCCCTCCTGGAGATGCCAGTTTTTAATGGGTCTGAGCACTTTAACATAGAATCATTTGGGTTAGAAAAGACCTTTAAGATCACCAATGATAATACAATTTTCCAGACCAGGCTATGCCAGGGACCCAAGTGGGAGCTGGGCACCCATGGGTACATCTTCCCCACCATGGGTGCACCTTCCCCTCCGTGGCACTCCCAGGCATGGGAAGGTGTCAGACCTCCACCATGAGTAGGTGCAGCCCCCTCTCCCTCTCGGTGTACAGGGAGGGGGATTTCAGTGCCCACAGGTTCTTCACCTTCCCGCAGTCCTCGCCTGCAGTTGGGAAGCAGCTCCAAAGGGTTTTTTTTCAGCTCTTTGATTATCTCACTAGAATTTCGCCCTTGAAAAAGCACCGGTGATGTGATTACATTGGAAATGCCTTTCTGAACAAATAAATATTAATAGAAACATCGACATGACTTGTAACTACAAAAAAAAATCCCTATGTGATGCACCAAAGACAGGACCTTCTTACCCATAACACACTGTCAGAACCCACCCAGCCTTTTTAATGGGTATCAAAGCAATAATTTAACTCTTTCTGTAGAGTGAACCTGAGGGCTGCAGCTGTCTCCAAGGAATGAGGGCTATTTACATCAATGACACATACATTGGGACATTTTTATGGAAAATGGGAAATGTTATTCCACCGTGCTGGTTTCACTCACAGCTTCTTAGCAGGAACCTTCAGCAGACGGAGGCGAATAATTGCAAAAAAGGGAGGAAACAAAAGCTTTATGGTGATTAGAAATGGCAGCTTGACTTCCACTATTGTTCTTCATTCCTGCTGCTTTCCTCAAAGCAGAAACCACCTCCAGGCTCCCACCGCATCCACCACTCCGCTGTCTTGCTGAGGTGTTGGTTTTTATTTTTATTTAAAAGAAAGGCACCACAATAATTTATCAAAACCAATTAAAACCCACGAATCCAAGCAGCAAAACGTTACTTTTAATCCAATTAGTTTCAATGACAAGTCAGCGCAGCTTCAGCACTTTTGAAAAATGCCCAGAATAAAGGAATTATTCCGTAGCAATCCAAGTGATAAGATATATGCAAACACAGCTCTTATCAGTGAGCACGGTCTGGCTGAGTGAGGAGCTGGAGTCTCCCACCCCGGGGTAGGGAGGACACAGCAGGATGGTTTTCAGCCTATTTCTAACATGCAGCAATTAGAAAAAAATATGTTGTTTGGCTCCTGCAGTTACAGGCTGCACATTTGTGCTTGTCAGTATGGGTTTTCTGGATCCCTTTTCTCTCCAATTTCACATGTGAACGCATTGATCTTGCCTCACCGCATCTACCAGCTCTTGGGGCGAGAGCCAATGCAGCCAGAATAATGTGAGACCAAGAGATGGTGTGGAAGGTGACGACACAGAAAAGATGGCTCAGTTCTTACCTTTTCTATATCTTCGAGTGTTTTGTAGTATTTGGCCTCAGTTTCTTGGATTTCTAGCAAACAGCAATTTCTTTTGTCATCTTCTGTCATTCCCATTTTCTAGAAAAAGGAAAAATAATGCATGGTCAGATATTCTTAAGAGTGGTCCAGCAACCTGCTCACGTGGAACAGAGCTCCAGCTCAGCCTTTGGTGATGGCAAACTCGCAAGAGCAAGTTTGGAAAGTCAGGGGAATGCTCTTACTGGTTTATGTTAAAGGAAATTATTTTTATCCAAAATCTTAGGAAGGGACCCTGGCTGTACTATTCAGTATATTTCAATATGGCAAACACTACACTTTTTGCATTTATTATAGCCACACCACCAAAGACTAAAGAACATATAACAAATAAACGCTGGGTTTCCCCATTTTTTTTTTTTGCCTAAGATGAAACTCACAACCGAGCCTAAGTGGGTCATAAATAACATGTTAAACTTTTACAAACTCCCTGCCAATTCTCAGGATTTTCCAATTCTGAGGATTTTAGGTCAAATCTTTTCTCAAACCCCCAACTCCTGCAGTCACTTCTCTTGCTCTTACACCTGTAAAGTGAAGCTGAAAACACGTGTTGGGAGCTGTTGCACTTGTCCATGCAGTCTCTGAACCTGGGAGGTGATTCAGCGATGGGGTTTTAATGATCAAGCCCAGGAAGGGACACCTCTGTCCACCCCCTTTAACTCACAGCTCAGACCTGGCAGCTGGATGGAAACCAGTATTTGAATCAATGCATCTTACCTGCATATATCTAATCTGAAGCATGCAGAAATACAAGAAACCAATTAGCATCACACACTTGCTATTGCAACAAATCATAACAAAAAAATCCAGTATTTAGATGGATATGTGGGTGCTTCTATTAAAAATAAACTCTCTTGCTCAGGGAAAGGGAGGAAAGGAAGTCAGAGCCATCGACTCCATCACTGCTCAGTGGTGTCCAAGAAAACACAAAACATTGTGGAGAGGACAGTGGAAAGTTGTCACTGACCCTAACCCTGCAGTGCATGGCTGCAGGGCATCCATACAGTGGGAGCATTCCCCCATCTTCGCCTCTTACGCAATAAATTCCTACCAAAACCTTCCCAAGGGCCAGTTCTTGGACTAACTGGCTTCTGCAACACATGAAAACACTGGTGACCAACGAGCTGTGCTCAGCATTGCTGCTGGTGTCTGCAACAGCCCCAAGCACTTGGGCAGGATCAGTGTGAATATTTTGTGCCCATCTCCTTGAACCAGGCAGGGTTTTAGTGCACAGGGAGCTTCTCAGGCTGCAGGCAAGGTGTGAAGGGATTAAAAGCTTCAAACACCGTCGTCGTGGTCTTTGTACTGCTCACAGCCAAGCCCGGGAGAGGTGAGAAAGGTCCCTTCCAGCCCTGCATCAGCAGGAGCCAGGGCAGCCCATCTCCCTGGTGCTGGGGACACAGGCAGCAAGGGTGGTTCTGAGCAGCTCTGGGGAGATGCAAGGGCCACCAGCACCTCCAGGCTCATCCATTGAGCACAATATTTGCACCAGAGCCGTTGGAGTTACCGTGAGCCACTCTAGGAGGTTGTGCATGCTGCACACCCAGGTTCCCCCATCATCCAAAGGCTTTTAGTGATGATGAATGGGGATGGCTGCTTGTCCCTAAAGCCACACATGTCCCCGCTGCCCCAGAAAGCTCCTCTGTAAACATCTGCCTGCCTTGAGACACCCAGGCAGGAGCAGCAAGAGGCACAAAGCAGTGCTGGATGCTCCATACACGGATCTGTCAGCGCTCAATCTAAAAATACTGGGTGGCAGACAGGGCACATCTGGCTTCCCCCTCCCCAGCAAGGGCTGGAGTGACACACGCTGTCCTGGCTCACCAGCAAATTGTTATTTTTAGCTTATCTTTTAGGTCTTATTAGCTCTCCCTTTCCCTTCCTCCTCCCCAGAGTCCTTCAGATGACAGGATGGGCTGGGAAACTGCTCGGAGAACCCCCTCTGGGCCAGCCCCATCCCAGCTTGGTTTATTTTTACCACTCCCAAGGCAGCTCAGTTTCGAGGAGTGATGCAAAGTGATTCACTTCCCTGCAGCCTCACCTGTCACTGGCAGATATTTATTTAACTGAATCCTCTCCCTTCCCCTCCCATCAAGGTGCAGCTTAAAAAAGGCATATAAATTGTTACCATGGGCTGCTGAACTTCCACTCTGATGATATCTTCATAGATATCATCGCCTTCATCTTCACAGGGAACGCAGTCATAAATATCCTCCCCCAGATCATGTTCACTGGAACGAGAAGGAGAGGGATTTAGTGACAATAACGAGGGTCCATTCACTGGCACTTGATCAGGCAAACCAACTACTGCTCTCGCACCCAGGCTGGGGGATGACCACTGCAAGAAGCAAATCCTCCTGGCCTGCAGCATTGATGTGTTCAGCCCACACTCCCTGTCTGCATCAGGAGCCTTTGTTTTTCCCGGATCAGCACCCGCTGCACATCTCTTTCCGCTCGCTGGAGGCTGGAAAAGGCAAAACGCTGCTCGACACGATTGTGGATTGGGATTGCAGCCAAGGAGCAGCTCCAAGCCCCGTGCCATGCCCAGCCTGCCAGCTCTGCCCCTGCCAAGGGTTAGCTTGGAGCTAATCAGCCTGGCCGAGATGGACCCACCAGCACCATCTGAGCTGCTGCACCCAACCAAGGCCAGCTCCACCTGCCTCCAAAGATGCCCACAGCCTCCTGCTCATCTCCTCTGTAAGGCAAGGAGCTCTTGCATCAGTGACTTGCACTATATTATACTTGCAGAATAAATGCTAATGGGTTGGATTTGGGGATGCTTAAGGCACTGTGCTTTTTTATTTTGCTTTTCCTCACAAAAAGGCTTCCTTCAAGCCAGAGAAACCATCCCTCTTCCCCCATGAGGGCTGCAAACTGCCGTAGGAGCCCATGTCCATTCAAAGCAGCAAGCAGATATTAAATAATCATCCAATGGCTCTATGTGGGAGGTAGAAGCATCCCAGCCCTGAGCCCACCTCCCTGGGATATGCAGGGACCCACAGCAATGCCCAAAGCAGCCAAGGGCAGAGGTCAGCCCAGCTCACATCGCTCACAAGACACCCCTACAAGCACAGGCTTTAAAGACATGACTGAGACATAGCACCCAAATCATATTTAAAGGTGATGGTGTCAGGTGCTTAATTATCATCTGAGCCTTTGCAACCCCTCCCAGGGGCTCCCAAGTCTTAGAACACTTTTGAAAATTCAACCCTTAATAAATACCAATTAACAATAATAATCTTAGTGCTTAGATCTACAGGTGCTGATTGCTAACGGCTCCCACTGAAGTCAACCCCATGAGATCAGGACAGTGTGAAATGTTGGAATATCAAACAGCACTCACATATTTTATGAGCTGTCTCTTTCAACACGGGTATTAATTACACACAAATATATTTAGGTGTAAAACTGCTCAAACTGTAACATTTGACAGCCCTATACTCCATCCCACGGAGCAACAGAGCACATCTCTTTGCAAAACTGGGCTTTATTTCTTTCCTAAATACAGTTCTATTTTTAAAAACAGATTGATTTAATAAAAGTTTGGAGATTTTTAAATAAATACACTGGCATGATGTATCCATCCCATTCTTCCAGAGTGATGCATTGCAGCTGCTGTAATAATGCCCACTAATAGCTGGTGATCCATCTTTCCCTTCCCAAGCGTCGCCGTTACCATTATTATCTGTACCAATATTTATATTCTCAGCTCTGCTCCTTATCCAGAGCAAGTAACTTCCCATTCCTGATTAATCTCCTCTTCCCGCCCGCATCTCTCGGATTGCTGGCTGTCTCTCCATACATCATTTCCCTGGCTCGAGGGTCATTAGGAAATGTATGGTTGGGTTAATGTGGTGAGCACGAGCCTGGCTGGGTATGATACGACCATGGTGAGTGCTGCGGTGATGCTGCTGCCAGAGCAGAGCTCACTTTGCCCGATAGCTGCTCATCACCAGCCATGAGAGAGCTCAGCAACTGCTTTGGGCTACATGTAGAAGGAGAAGACAGCATCTTGAGGTGTTCCTGGGAAGCCTGAGTCCCGAGTACCACCTGGAACTGCTTTTCTGCACACAAGCACAATCAGGTGCCACATGGAAGCCTCCGACCCCAGCATTGCCTGTGCCCTTTTCTCCTCCACCAAGGAGCCACAAGCTCCAAACCCTGGCTGGGCACACATCAGGACATCACTGGGAGAAACCCAGGTGGCAGCATGGGATGCTGAAGGGGTTTTGCTAAGTTACAGGCTGCCTTAGACTGAGCCTGGGGAAGGACAGATGCCCCATGGACCACCCTCTGGGCCACCAGGAAAGGGGCAGAAACACCTGCCAAGGGACAACACAGCAAATATGTCCATAGAGCCAAGAGCCAAATATGTCCATAGAGCCAAATATGTCCATGGCCAAGAGCCATCTGACACAAACACTGCACCCATCACAGAGGGCCACATCCTGCCCCTCGACACCTCTCATTGCTCTAATCAATGCTCTAATCAAGGACCAAGCCCCTGCTGCTCCGCTCATTCCAGTTTATCAACACCAGTACAAGCCCTTCCCACCTCCAATTTCTGCCCTCACGCAACCAACAGGGACCACTCCCTTGTTCTGGGGCCATCTAGAAAGCCATCTCCATCTCAGAGCTTAGGGGGGAGGCACTAGAGATGCTCCAACCCAACAGCCGCGGTTGCGTTAACACAATTACACCTTCATCCAACAAACACTTATTTATTAAAGCACATTCCTAGTACATCTCTGAGAGACACCAGAGCCTGCCAGCTTTATGGAGAGCAGTAAAACGTGCAGATTAGCCTCTCCTGGAGCAGCCCACGAGCTCCACTGCTGCGTGCAGGGCTGTCGGCATCGCTGCTTTGCACATATTGATTTCCATCCCTCTCCGCATTTTGTCTGTCAGAGCTGAAAATACACATC
Source organism: Aegotheles bennettii (assembly GCA_013398125.1). Taxonomy (NCBI): domain Eukaryota; kingdom Metazoa; phylum Chordata; class Aves; order Caprimulgiformes; family Aegothelidae; genus Aegotheles; species Aegotheles bennettii. The sequence goes on along the minus strand of VZRW01006562.1, from coordinate 236,458 downwards.
CTCCCCGGCATTAAAAGGAGAGAACAAGCATGGGGATGATTTTAGCAACCTAAGAGCACACTGAATGTTAAATGCCATGAGGGGAGGGAAAGCCGGGAAGGTATTTTCCGTGTTTAGTGCAGTTCCCTGCTGTGGGAGGCAATAAATTCAGCATCCCGAGCAAGTCACCCGTAGGCTGAACAACTTGAGGAAGGAAGGCCAGATCCTCACCTCATTCTTCACAAAGAAAAGCAATTTACTCCATCAGTAAGAGGAGCAGAGCCACCCGTGGGTATCAGAGCCTACGATCTGCTGCCTGGATTAGGAGATTCGTTGACAGCTCTGGGTTTAGGACAGGATTTTATCTGTCCTTCAGAGCCAACGCCAGTGTTTGCAATTACTGTTAGAGGATGGATGTAACCAGCTTTGGGCTGGCAGCACCTTGCCTGGCCAGGGAAGCTCATTCGAAGCAAAAAGAATAAGGCTTTCCATATCCAAGGCAATCTCAGGCAAAGCCAATGCTTTTGGCTGAGCTCAGCCCTCCCTGGCAATGCCCGTGCTGTGCAGATCCCTCCCAAGCAGGCAGCAGCTGTGCCAAGGAGCAGCTCCCCTAACAGAGGGACTGATGCCAGGCTGCTGCCTTAGAGCAAGGGACAAACAGGGACTTGGAAGGAATCAGCTGAGGAAGGGCAGGCTCCCTCTGTCATCCCTGGCACCTCCAGGTGCCATCTCCCCAGATAAGATACCAACATTGAGATGAACCTCACTGACCTGGGCAAAGGCACTGGTTCCACTGTTCCCACCACTGTTTCCAGCCCTCCACAGCTCAGCACTGGGCCAAAACAGAGGGCACAGTCTGCATTTGGACTTTGGGAGCAGATGAGCTCCAAACTGGGCTACCCACACCAGGGGATGGGCGCAGACAGCCCATGTTGCCCTGATAAATAATCTGCAGCAGGTCCACTGTGCTAAAGGAACACTGCACATCACATCTGCACTGACATGGTGAATGAGGAGGGTAAGTGGTGAAATTCTGAGGGTCTCGAGGGCCACTGAAGGACCTCTTCATCCACAAAAACTGCTGTGGGAAGTTGATGAGTTTGTACCAGCCTCAAGAATTCAATGGTGAGCCCAAGCAAGGCCCTCAGGGCAAACTCACCACACCAAAACCCTGTCCAAACCATGACACTGCTGTGGCACTGATGAAAGAGCCAGAACCACCAGGAACAGCAAAAGAAAGAGGAGGAGGAGAGAGAATGAGCTAAAACAAGAAAACCAAAAGACAACCCTAAATTTCCAGCCCTGTGGCCAAGGTTAAGAGCCAGGAGACCTCAGAGCCACCACCAGGTCCAGCCTGGAAGTGCATTTGCAGGGGCTCAGAGACAGCTGCCCAGCAGCTGCAAGGCTCCAGTTTGCCCCAGTAATCCTCCACTTTCTCATTCTTACTCTGCACTTACAGCTATAAATAGACAGCTCATGCCACCAACCCCCTCATTCACGGTCTCCGTCAGACGGGGACAAGCAGAGTCCTATTTTTGCAGCACATCTGGCAGGCTCAGGCTTCGGGGTGAAGGAGTGCAAGATGTGCAGTCACTGGACTAGACATCTTTCAGGGTTTTAATTAGCCAGATTGTACTTGGATGGAAACACGTGTCTGGAAATAGCAAGAGAAGCCTTTCGCCATCTATTCTGCTCAGGTTTTACGTCCCCTGTTCAAAGTGGAACATACAATGCCAAGAATGAGCCTCACAGAGTTATAGTAACTAATATGATGGCACAAGCAGGACATTTAAAAATCTTTACTGGTGACAAAGAAGAAGAGACACGTTTACAAGGGCTATGGCTCGAGCACCTTGTACCACAGAGCCATTTATTTGACCCACTGGCATGCGTGGCTTTTCCAACACAGCAAAAATAATGAGAAAAGTGGCAGCTAACTCATCATCTCCCCTTGGCTCCCCTATTTGTTATTTTTTTTTTAATGCACTTGAGAAATTCTGCTGATCACATCACTATTTTGGAAGACACAAGGAGGCAACGCTGGTGACAGCAGTGAAAGAAGTAGGAGAAACTTCAGCGAGGAATTTGGCAAGAGCCCGGTTGTTGGCAGAGCCTGTGCCCAAACGAGCTGCATTGCTTGAGGAACTGAGGCCAGGCAGGAGATCTTCTGCAACCACCCCTCCCTATGATGAAAGGCTTGGAAATACACCACTACCCTCAATACTTTTGTTGGGGGTAAATCCCCAGCGAGCTGTGGTTCAAAACAAGACCAGGGGACACCTGAGGGACCAGCAGAGCGTTTGGTGGCCATTGCTTTGCTTTAAACATTTCACAGAATCACAGAATCACAGGATTCTAGGGTTGGAAGGGACCTCGAAGGATCATCTAGTCCAACCCCCCTGCCAGAGCAGGTTCACCTACAGTACATCACACAGGAACATTTCCTTTGTCCTTTTTGCAACACTACAACCTCTCCCTTCAAAGCAATTCACTTTTAAAGGAAAAAAAAGGGAGGAAAAAATAGGCAAATTCAACATTTCGCATCAAATCATTCACAGCACTTCTGCCTGACTCGGAATTCAACAAATTGCTACCAAACAACCCAAAACCCACCCTAGGTGTAATCCACCCCAGTCTGCTGGGCTTTGTGCCAGCACAGAGGCACAGTGCCACGGAGTGGCGAAGGTTCATGATAAAGAAGGCTCTGGTGCTATAAAGAGGACCAGGATTAATTGCTCTCATAAATTTAATGAGACCGAATAACTGGAGAGAACTTAAGTGGCAGCAGAGAAAATTCAGGTAAAATGTTAAGTATAGCTTCAGAAGGACCAGAATGGTTTGGGGCAGCTGAAACAGCCACCAAGGGAGATGGAGAAGCGATCGGCGAGGAAGATGCTCAGCAGAAGGTGGATAACTGGATGGATAACTGCTGACTGCCACCAGTGCTGTGGCCATGCAGGAGGCAGTGGCTCCCATCCCTGCACATGCATGGGAGCCTCATCCGGACAAAGGTTGCTTTGATTTTTGGGGTCAGACTCCAGTGAATGTGGCCATGTGCTGCTGTTGCAAAGCCCTGCTCACTTCCTGGGCAAATTCCCCCAAAACCGGCTGCTGCTCGAGGGGCTGGCATTAGGGCAGGAAGAAATAAATCAGGCAGCAGAGGACAAACATCCCTTTACTGCTCCTCCCAGTATCGATCAGGCACCACTTGCAAACTGGACAGCCCTCACCATCTGCCCGGGCTCTCTGCAGGCTCCCATCTGGCCGATAGCAAAGCAAACCGAGGGGCCAGCGGGCTGAGGATGGGGAATTTGAGAACTTCCCAGCTCCCCTGATACCTTTTTAGCTTCCCCTCCTGTTCCCATCACCAATTGTTCTTTTGGTTTGTTTTTTTTCTGGTTTTGCCTTTTCTTTTTTTTAATAAATAGCTGTTTCCAGGCAATTATCTGTCTCGATCTGCTGGATGGCTGATCCAGCACCAGGGAGCTCCATAGAGCCCAGCATAATCCCTGCAACACCCCTAAGGTGGAAGCACAATGCCTTCACCAAGGCATGAGCATCCTTTCTCCACACCAGCACCCCATAGCCAGCACTTGAACACACACAGCTTGTTTCTGCAGCACACATAAGAGGCCCTTGTAGTCCTGCTACTGATCTGCTCCCAACCCCAGCTCTGGCTTTTGTCCCCACTGCTCCTCCATGCCAGGAGGGACCTCGCTGCCCATTGAGATGAAGGTCCTCGCTTTTCAGAGGACAATGGGGACAAAGCTGGGTTCCTTCTGATTCTCAGTTCTGTGCCTCATCACAAGCATGTTTATATTTGGAATGTTTTGCAGAGCAGGAATTCACCCCAAATCTCAAACGGGGGACATCAAAGTGCTCCACTTAAGTACTTGAAGTTGAAATGAAGCATTTTGACATTGTCAAAAAACCCCCCACTTTTAGCAGCATCCCAAACATCTTGCTAGAACCAGCTCAGTATTTATCCTGAGCCTTCTACCCCAGCTCCTTTTGGGAGTCTCCTCTCTCCCAGGGTGACCCAGTGGTGCTGAGCCCACCAGGGCTGTCCCTCCCCACCTGCACCCTGGCCCTTCACTTCACAGTGGTTTTATGGACAGGACTGTGCATCCCTCCAAAATTGTCCAAAGGGCAAAAATAATCGCTCAGCCACATGGATGCAGTGAGTCAATGTGGGGCCAGAGAGGTGTCTCTGGCAAAGGCAGGATTGCTGCACAGGGTTGTGCTGCTCCACAGCGATTCCTTCCACACGCTGGGTCACTTCTTGCAGTGAAAAATCATTTCCTCGCCTCCAACGAAGCACTTTGGATGCACTCGAATCTTCCCAAGGCTGCTGGATCATCAGCAATATGAAATGCAAAGACGCTGGATGGAGTGAATCACTCCCATCTCATGAATGATGCCCTTGTTCAGCTGTTTGGAGATCGGCAGCAGCTAAGAAAGAGCCTTCTCATGCAGCCCCGCCGCTTGCCAGCACCCAGTATCGGCACCCAGCACGCACCATTGCGACCAGCAAACTTCCAGTCAAAGTTTCCTTGTCAAGCACAGAGAGATGCTCCTTGTCAAAGGGAGAAAGGAGGAGCATTGCTGATGTGTCACCAGGCAGCAGGAGCAGCAACGCTCATGCTAAGGGGCTCTCCAGGGCATTTCTGAGGTTTTTACAGTGCGGGGTGAATTATGGCTCCATCCATAGGTTGTGTCTCCATCCATAGGTTGTGTTTCCATGGACAAGTTGGCTGCACTGGGAGCACAGGTCTGGATGAAGGAATTTAGGAGGTGCAGGGGCTCCACGTGGGTTTGGTCCCCTCTGCCCCCCACTGAGCCATTTGTACACTCAACCTGGTTAAAAGTCTCCCAGGGCTCCACACGGGAAAAGATGGACTATTGTGTGAGCACAGAAATCTCCTGGCAAGACAACCAAAGCAGCCGGCCCGGCTCTCCCAGCCCTGCTGTCAGGTTTTATCTCAACTGCCCCACTGCAGCTTTTCCCTTCTCGCGTCCCCTCCCTGTGAGAAGATGAGGTCACTTACTCTGCCAGCTCCTCCAAGCTCCGATACACGTCATCATCGTTCTCCGTGGTCTCCTCCGATGGGAAGGGCCTGGGGGAGGAAGGAATGACAGTGTTATTGGTGTGTCCCACCCCTCGCAGCAGATCCCCTGCAGCCCCAGCTGAACCCAGGCCAGCCCCGAGCACCCCGTGAGCAGAGAGTGTTTCGGACCAAAATATTCATTGCAAATATATTTTTTTTCCTATTGAGGCATTAGGTTCTAGGGAGGCAATCTCTGCTGCTTCCTGCTGGCACAGCAGGGCAAGAAACCAGGTGGTGAGTTCAGTGCAGGGCACCATAGAATAGAATCATAGAAACATTATGGTTGGAAGGGACCTCCAGGGTCATCAAGTCCAACCTTTATCCCATCATATTCCTAACCATTGGACCATCAGACCATGGCCTCAAGCACCTCATCAACCCATTTTTTGAACACCCCCAGGGACGGTGACTCCACCACCTCCATGGGCAGCCCATTCCAGTGCCCAACCACCCTCTCAGGAAAGAACTTCTTCCTAATCTCCAACCTAAACTTCCCCTGATGGAACTTGAGGCCATTTCCTCTTGTCCTGTCATCAGCAATTCGGGAGAAGAGAACAACACCAGCCTCAAAGACCAACACCAGCCTCAAACCATCTGAGCACTGAACCGAGGAGCTCTATCATCTAACAGCATCTCAGAGCCCCCATGTCCGAGCTGGTGCTCCCCACTGTGCTAGTGTTTGCACAAACGACTCCAGAGAAATCTAACTGAAGTCCAGCACTGGCTTTGTTGAGAAGCACCCACTCCTCCACCCACGATGGAGCCTTTCTACTACCTGTGAGCTCCTGCCCTGCTCAGCTGGGCCACGCTGAGCCGCTTCCCACCAGCATCTCCCACCACTTCAAGCAGTCAATCCCATCAGGATGAGTGAATCCTTACAAAACATGGGTTTCCTCATCTGAACAACTTTGTGATAGCTGGAAAAAGTTAAAACCCTGGGGACGAGGGAAAGGACATCAAAAGGGCAAAAGGAGGAGGTGGGGGGGAAAGCAGATTAAAAGAGAAAGGGAGGGAGTAGGGGGAATACAAGAATTCCTTGGCTCATTCTGAAGTAATAACCAAATAACGCGTGAGGGAGATGAAAAATAGTGCCTTAATTAAACCCAATGTATTATTGCTGGCACGGGGCCACAGCTCTGCTGGGGCTGGTTGCACCTTGTGACTCCGGCTGTGCAGGGCTGGGGGTCCCCGTGGCCAGGGCCAGCCCTGCTCCAGCCTGGAGCCACAGGGGGTCCCAGGGGGTGGGATGCTGATGCTGCGGGGGAGCAACACTGGATACATGTGAACTTTTAACTGCTCCCAGGAGCAATTTCCTCCTCGTCCCTCCCACCCTGTTGCACGATAGATTGCCTCTCCTGGAAGATTTAATACATGGCCTGGTTAGCCCCCAAATTTGCTATTTTTGGATCCTGTCTCCAGCATCAATTTGCCTTCTCTCTTAATTTGCCTTTCCCCTCCTCTACTCTACTCCATCCTTCCTTTGGTGAGCAGTTTCAGACCGAAGCCCTGTTGAAAGAGTGCTCAAATCTGCAGCAAGTTCGATTAAACCCACAACCAGGTGCTGAGCCCAGGAGGGAAAAGAGCCACAGTGACCCCAGCCACAGAGCAGGACAACTTCATGCTCCACCAGCTATCAGGGCTGCTGTGCCTCCAGATGCAAACCCACAGGAACTATGGAGCAGCCAGTGTTGGCGTGTCTAACCATGCCCACGTGCAAAGTGGCAACACAAGAGGGATAATGATGGGTGGGAGGAGCAGAGGGGGCTGTGCCTGATCCCATAGTCTCATTGCAAGGCAGGTGCCATTGGGTGATCATCCCAACACCCCCACATCTGGCACAAAGAGCTGCCCACGCCATTGTGGGGGAAACCCATTTTGGAGAGAAGCTTCAAAGCATAAAGGCATGGTGAGAGACCAGGAGGCACCAGGATCTTCACAGAATGTGTGTGTCTGCATGCGTTTCCACTCCCCTTCTGTCCCCAGGGAGTAGTGATGAATGTAAAAGCCATGTGAAGTACAGACAAAAAAGCCACCAGCTCCTCCTGCATGTGGCTGAGTCGACCATGGGACCGGTCTCAGACCCCTCTCGGACAGAGCTGCAGAGCTACACCACCCTGCACAGCTCTGGCAAGGCAGGAGAAACTGGAGGTGACCTCTGTTTAAACACCACTAGTTAAAATAATAAAAAAATTCACCCCAAGGCACGACCTCCTTTCTTTTACATGCATCTTCTGCTCTTAATCTCTGACTACATCCCTCTCAAGTGCTCACCATGCCAGAAAGAAAGAAGTAAAAGAGCCATAAAGAATATTAAAATCACAAGTGCACATTTCCAGCTGTAAATCTGGGCTCGAGGTGTAATCAGTCCCTGTGATAAACCCTCCCATGTAAGACAAGGAGACAGCAAAAAGAGAAAAATATTTCCTAATGAGGCTTTCATGCAGACGTCAGCTCCGTCAGCTTCACCTTGACCGTCGGCAAAGCACAGGAGTGAAAGTCAGGGCAGGGGAGAAATTAATAACCTGTATCTCAGCAATAGCAGGTAACGGCTAAACAAGGATGCACAGAACACAACTGGAAGGAAAGTCACACCGAGGAGAGGATTACTGAATGGACCAGCTAAAATCTGGAGCTGAAGGATGGATTTTTGGAGGAAGCTTTGGGTTTGCCCTCTGTCCATGCCTCTCTCCCCAGCTGATAGTCAAGCACCAGATTTGGTTTTTCACTCCACCATCATGAGAAACCACCTGCTGAGCTACTTGTCCTCCCAGCCCATACCTAGGCTGCAGCAATCCTGACCCCACTCAGACGAAGAGCAAAAGCCCCAGCAACATCAAACACTGCTGGAACAGGGTCTTAAGAGATAATAAACCTCCCAGAGCAGACTTCTTCACAGATAAACCCCACAGCATTGAACAGCATCGCTTCCAGAGATCAAAGAGAACGCGAGCAGGATCGATCCGATGTGTTTGCTTTAGAGCCTAAAAGGGAAGGGAAGACCAAGTAATTTGTTAGGGAGTTTAGAGCCAGCTTCTCCTCTTGAGGACAAGGCTGACGGCAGATGATCGCTCTCGACACGCGATGCAAAGCACCTCCGTGATCTTACAAAACACTCGGGCTACTCCCTGGGTGGGAGAACTCGCACACGCGGAGCACGCAGAGCCCCGCACACCCAATGAGCTGTGACAGGGAAAGGCAGGGACAGCCCACAGCCACAGCACATCACACAGGGGGATAATCAATTAATACTGCACGAGGCATCTAATGCAAAGCCCGTCACTGGGGCTGCCCCACAATCCATCCCATGCTGCAGTCCCTGCAGTGATCCTTGCGTGCTCTGCCTGGCTGCTCTCTCCTCTGAATTATTTAATGGGAAGAGCCAAGTAGGCTGCAATTCTTATAGTGATAAGCAGGAAGATTTATTTATTTATTTATGAATATATTTCAGCATCTGGGTGCCTTGTCCTAGCAACTGATGCCAGCTGTTGACCTCTGTGGTACCATCACAGAGAATTCAAAAGGTCAGGGATGGGTCAGTTTTACTCAGATAATTTTGTACCGTGGCATCTTAGCCACAAATCCACGTGTGGCAGAGCAGGGAGGATCCAGCATGATTTATTTTCTATTTTCCCTCTCTATCTCCATTCTGATTTCTTGGGGTCAAACACCAGTCCTGGGAACAGAAGCAGGGTGGAAATGTCCCACTCACTGCCCTTCATCCCAAGGAGCTGCTCCCATCTTAGGCCACTCTTGTCTGCCAAGCAGATCTGCAAGGAAGGTTTCATGACTTGTGCAAACACCCACAGGAGATTAAGGGAGGTGGCTCATCCCTTACCAGGAGTGGGACTCCAGCCTCCCAACGCCAGCATATCAATCTCCCCTTAAGTCCAGCGATCACACTTCAGCATTTTAAAAAGCAGGAGGAGTAAGTGACACCCGTGAAACCTGAGCTGCTCCCATCTGCTGCCCCTTCTGCCAGGGATCTCTTCATAAATGGAATGGACCAGAGCCTCAAGCTGGTGCAAAGGAGCTTCTACAGCTCTGCTGGGATGGACGGGGCTGTGCCAAGTCTTCTCAGCTCAGGATCTGGCAGAAAAACATTTTCACAGCATGGTATCTACAGACCATAATTACACCTTGCAGTAGCTCACAAAACCCATGGGTGTACAGATCCTCCAACAATCCCTTTTTGAAGAAAGCATCACTAAGACAGAGAAACCCCATGTGAGCCTGAGATTTTAGCAAGGTTTGGGACTTGAGGCTATGCTCTTCGTGTGACTTTGGGTGGGGGTGAGCAGCCAGCTTCAGCTCCTGTACTTCCAGACCAGTCTGTCTGTCCCTCTGCTGAGGCTTAACGCTGCTTCAGTCCCCAAATACATTTCTCCAGGGGAAATGTTCAGATGTTGGTTGTTCACAGCACATCATTTTGATAGCTCCAACTTTTCCTCCTGTTTTTTTTTTAACTCCTCTTTTTCTCCAGGATGGCAAGTCACTTCCTAAGCATGGCACCACCCTGTCCCCAGGGTGATCACCCTGTCCACCAGGTCCTCTGTCAGCCATTGGTCCTGGCACCCTGGAGCCGTAGCAGGTCCCCTGGGCCCACCACCATACCTTGATGAGCACAGCACTCCTGGAGCCGGCCAAAGAAAACCATGTGGTTTTGCAAGATGTTCACACGCAACTGAAATGCATCCATCATCAGCTTCTGTGGGATCAGCCAGATTAAAGCAGCATTTCATTTACTGATGTACCAAGAGGTGGCTGTGAGATGACCAGGGCAAGCAAAGAGGTGGCCTGGAGCTGCTTCTCCAGCCCTGCTCCCAACCTGGGCAGCACCTCTGAGGTTTGGTTCCCATCTGTGTCTCAGGGAATGATTTTGGGACAGTGCTGGGAGATGGATGAAAGCCACGCTATGAATGCTCAAGAGCCATTTTTATAAAGCAGAATGGAATCAATTCTCTCCCCACAGAACAAGACACATTGGAGCATACCAAAAGCTGCTGAATTTAATTAAAATCATACTATTGTGTTACATTACTCATCCCTGGAAAGAAGCACCTCAAGCTGTGCCAAATCTTAGACAAGTCCTCTGAAAAATTATGATTTGCTTTTATTTGTGGTCTGGAACTTGCAAGAATTCTCACAAGATTAATTCTGATAGAAATTCAGTGGGGAGACAGCAAGCTACATCATCAGATAACACAAAGATGATGATTTTGCAAGAAAGTACTTACAGTGCTCAACACAGTGCACTGCACAGCGCCCGAGGGTTAGCTGCATGCCCTGCACTATCTTTAGTTTAAATCTGAACTGAGTATTTCTGGAGACTACGAGACAAGAAAATAACAGCTCGTATAATTTTATGTTTCAACACATTATCACATTTTTAAGAAATTCCCGTGTCCCAGTGCTTTGCTCAGGAAAGTGGTTATGATTTTCTCCTCACTTCAACTCCACGTTGATGACAACAGGTTGATAAAAATCAAAAGGGGAATCCAGGAACATCTTCCTCAAAAAGACAAAACCCTCTGGGGTAACAGCACAACCGCCCTGGAGGCAGAGGACCCAAGCTCACTCCGGGCAGATGGCACCACTCACCCGGGGAGCATAAAGATAAATCCCAGCCAGGATGGAAAGATTTGGGATGCACCTCAGTGTGTAACAACAGCCCCACAAAGCTCTGCAATTGCCCAGCTCTGGAAAACACTCTGTTAAAACAAAAACCTTGAAACCTCTGTTTTTAACTCGCAGCAAAGCAGCACAAGGAAATCTTTCAGTAGTCCGAGCAGCAGTTTCTCTGCTGTACCTGAGCAGCTGCAATCCTATGAAACACATGCCAATAAAAACAAATAACTACCTAAATACATAGCCCTGCCTGCTCCCAGACCCACACCAGCACTGCTGGCTGTTTGCACGCGAGCACCACCAGCCCGTCCCAGCCCAGAGGGGTCCTACTGTGTAACATAAACCAGAGCTGCACAGACCACCTGGGCTGAGCAGCACTTCCCGTGCTCCATAAGGGATAAAGAGATGTGTGTTTCCCCCTCACTGGTGGGGTGCAAAGAGACATGGTTTGTCCCAGAGCACCCGAGCACACCTCTTTCCAAGCACAGCTCACAGTGGTGCCTCCAGCTCTGAGCTCCTCACCTCCAAGGCCCCTGATTTGGACCAGCAGAGCCTGAAGCCCTTTTCCATACCTGGGCCAAAGACTGCATTTCAGAACAACCCTTCTGGCACCTTGGATTGCCAACCTATGCACTGACCCCACACAGGAGAGAAAGCTCTTTATGCCCTGCTGCTGCACCCAAAGGTGAGGTGGTATGGGGGTGGCCAGAGATACAAGAAGGAGCCCCCAGAGAAGCATGACATGGGCTAAGTCTATGACAAGGCAGGTGCACCCCAAAAGCCAGCAAGCTCCATGTGTGACTGTTAAGCAGAGCTGGGCACATCAGGACCATATCCTCATTATGCAAAGCTGCTGATGGGGAGGGGGTGAGAGAAACTGCCTTTGCTTTTATTAGCAGATGCTTATGGGGTGACCTCAGCTTCTCCCAAGCCTACAAAGCAGCCACACAGCAAAACATGTCAATGATATTTTTCAGACTCTCTCAGGAGCAGGTCTGTGAGGATACATGCTTGCCAAAATAAATGTGTTAAAAAACATTTTTAGCTGGAAAGGAACTGCTTGTAGCAGAGGATCCTGCTTATTGATAAAGGAAGAAGCTTTATAGTTACTCCTAGAGAAGGTTTGTCCATGTCACAGGAAACCAATCTCCACTCAACCCTGCACTTCTGAGGTCTGCGGCTGAACCTCTGTGGGTTTGTGCTGGTCAGGAGCGGTGTCAGTCCCAGGACTGGCCCCAGTTTCAGACTCCCCAGAGCACAGGATAGCACTGCACAGCAACCGTATGTGTTTCCAGACATGGATGCCTTCCACAGCCTTCTCCATCCATTTTATAGCAACACTCAAAGTGCATACAATGGATACATGACAGCAGTAAAAAAAATACTGGGCAGAGTGCAATTACAGAGAGCACCCTGACAATGAATAGAACAGCCCTTGTAAAACCAACCTTACAGGAGAAGAGGCCCCACAGGTACCTCCTCACCAGAAGACACCTGAGGACTTAATTGTTAGTGACTTCAATTGCTTGCCATTTTCACACATGGCTGGATCCACCTCCTCTGTTGAGCTACCACCCCCAGGGGCAAGGGAGCAGAGACCACATCTGACCAGCATGAAGCCTCCATCGTGCTGGAGAATCTTTGCAAATCCCATAAAAGATTTCACCCCTGTGTCCCTCCTCTCCTCCAGGACAGCAAAGGGAATGACTCCATCAGCTATGCTACAGCTTGGGCCATCCCGTCTTTGGTAAGAAGTGGGTTTTGTTGGCACCAACCCAGGGGGGTCCTTCTTTGCCCCCAGGATGGGGAAAACACAACCACCCCCTTTCTCCAACACCCAGCCAAAGCATCGCCACTGCTCCCGCAGGAGAAAAACCTCTTGACAAATAGGATTCACCCCTCCTTCCCCGTTTGCAAATGTTTTTAAATCTATTTTATTAACTGCAGTGCCTTCAGAAGAAAGTCACCGAGAGGTTCAGTTCATATATAAAGGATTTACTTAGATTAAGGCCCCAGTAAAAGGCATCTGAACACGCTAACTCCTTCCCGTTCTCAGATGGTTTCACTGCGTGCACATTAAAAATGCATGCAGGCAGCCTGAGCCAATATTCCTCAACCTCCTGCTTTGCTTGCAAAACTCCACTTCCAGAAAAAACATAGATCTTGGGGAGATGAAAAAACCTGTGCTCTCCCCCCCCTCATTCACAGCTCACATTCAGCTAGTGGAGCTCGCTGGCATGAGGGGGATGATGGCCAGAGCCCAGAGGACACCAGGATCTACTATGGGACATGGAGAATAAACTGGGCTGCAGCAGGAATATCTTCAGGGATAAAAAAAAGCTGGGTTTTGGGACCTGCAGCAACCTGGCCTTGAACACTGCCAGGGAGGGGCAGCCACAGCTTCTCTGGGCACCCTGGGCCAGGGTCTCACCACCCTCACACCAAAGAACTTCTTCTGAATAACCAGTCTAAATCTCCCCTTTCAGTTTGAACCCGTTGCCCCTCGTCCCATCACTCCATGCCCTTGTAAAAATTCCCTTTCCAGCTTTCCTGGAGCCCCTTCAGGTACTATCCAAAAAATAACCCAGTGCTGTCTCAGTGGTCCTTGCAGCCCCACACTTCTTTAATTAGCAGGAGCATCTTCTGTGCTGTGTGTGCACGCAGCCTGGTGCAAGAGGGAGAAATCTATTTCTGCAGTCATTAGAGGGAAGTTGGCAATGGTTCTGCAGGACTTCTGAAACCTGCAACTGGGACTAGAACAGAGCAGAAGGAGGAAAGACACAGCCCAGGCTGTAGCTATGGGTGCAATAGGTTAAGCCCAGCCTCACCAATGCTCTGCAAACACAACACTGCACTCAAGATCATTTTTGTCATGTTTTGCTGCTCGTAGCTTGTTCCTTGGAAGAAACACTCTGTCATCTAAAATAGCTACCTGATTTACTCTGTGAAGGAGTGTTTCCCCGGCAAGGTTCACCTATCCAAAAATTATTAGACAGAAAGACTTCCTTTTTCCCCCCTCACTGAATAGCATACAAGATTGATTTTTATTTTTCTACCCTACATGCCACAAAACTTACTTTTTAAGGACAAGTAATAGGCTTGGGGATTTATTTCCTTCTTAATTTGTGTTATCCTGAGGTTTTAGACCCCAAAATAGGGGTTGGAGCAGAGCTACACTCATGCTATGGGGCTGAAGAACATACAGTCCATATATCATCCTTACAGCACTCAGTTCTCCATGTTTTTAAGCACTGTGCCTAAGCCAACAAAACTCTTCCCATTTATTTTAATGGCAGCATCTTCATTGGGTGAGGGAAGGGTAGGGACCCCAACCAGCAGTGGTGACCCCAGTGAGCTGAGGGGCAGCAGTGGCCAACGTCACCAGTCCCTCCATGGGGCCAGAGCTGCTGCTGGTTCCCACAGATTAAATTAATTCATCTGAGATTAGTTTGTGCCATTGAGGCTTTGCTGATGGTGTGTGTAAGAAATCAGCTAATTAAAGGGAAAAAAAACCCTGCAGCAATGGACAAAGGGCTCCCTGCGTGCAGGGGACAGCAGTGATGGGAAGGGACACCCCTGGGGGGGATATTTTCCAGACCAACAGCATTTTCTGTTCTTGCAGAATCAGCCATGGGGAGTAGAAGCAGGGTTAATACATGGGAAAACAGTGTTAGAAGCAAAGGCCCACTAAGCACTCTGTTATTCTTGTGTAATTATGGTGCCAAAGGCTTCCAAGATAAGGGACTGTAGTGGAAACCATAAATGCTGGTTGTAAAATAAATGAGAAAAAGCTGCATATCCACAAGAATAGCAAAGCCTCCCTGCTCCTGGCTCCCAGCTATCACCCAACTCACCCATCCCTGGCAGCAGGAGACCTCAACAGAAACACCAGTGATTCAGCCAAAGCTTTCCCAGAGGACAACCAGCTCATCCATCCTCTGAAGGGACACCAGGACCTCCCTGCATCCTCTTCCAGCAATGCCCTGAGACTTAAACCCAGCCCTGGCAAAGGCACCACAGTTCGTGCAGGTGGGTTCCCCCATCAGTCCCTGCCTCCAGACACTGTGGATGTTCTTTTCCCTTAAAATAATAATCACTGCAGGCTTCTCCAGCACTCAGGGCTATCCTTAATAATAAATAGTCCTTAACTTACAGCACGTCTTTAGTCCTCCAACCTTCACCCCCCTGAATCTCTTCCCAGCCCTGGTGGGATCTGTCAGATTTGTGTTTAACAGATGGGCAGGCTCTGAGTTTGTTTTACACGTGAAAAGCTGTTTCCCTCCAGCAATATCACCGTGGTTAAAGCAGTGAAAATAAGTTCAAACAGTGGAAATCGTGGGGTGGGGTGGTGGGCACGGGCAGCAGGGCTAGAAGAAAAGCAAGGGGCCACATCCAGCCCAAATCCCCGCAGCCACAGACCAACACCATGCTACACCCTGCCCAGAATAACAGCAAGACATGTTCTGCAGAGAAAAGCAAATGTGTTCTATAGCTGGAGAAAAAAAACACAGCCAAAGAAAAGAAAAAATAAAAAAGGAGGAAAAGTATTTTAGGCTGAGAACTCTTCCCAGTTACAGCTGTGGTCCTAATGAGAGGATGTCGCCAGATTAATAATAAAAATACACACACTAACAAGAAAATCAATTGCAAACCAATTTTGCAGGGAATTGAACAAAGACCAGGACAACAGCTCTGCTTAATAGGGTCGTCTGCTGTTTTTCATTCCTCCTCCCACTGCTCCTGCAATCAGCAGAGGAGGAGTGTGGCAGCAGGGCAGCCCACGCTGGGTGCCAGGGCCGAGTTACTTATTAACCCCATCACCCACTCAGCAGTAATGTGCCTTTGTCAATGCCAGGAAGAAATTTCACAGCTGTTAGTGACTGAAAGGCCACCCCAGAGTAGGGACAGTGGGGTGACACCACAGCTCCATGGGCAGAGCACAGGGATGGGCATTGCTGGCTTTCCCGGGGTCCTGGTCCACAGCTGCACGGCCCCCACAGAGGGATCCTGAGCAAAACCTCCAGCAAGAGACACTAAAACCCACCCTGCCACCCTCCCCCCAGGCATGCTGCACACAACTTGTTACATTTTCACTTATTTTAGTCATAAACTATTCCTGAGCAGCCTGAGGTGCATTTACACGTACCCTGCCTACATCCCAAAGGCATCCTTGATGTCGGTCTAACCCTAATGGATCCCAACCATATTAATGCTTCTAGAGAGTCTGAAGTGATTAAACACTAGGAATATGGATAGGGAGAGAGAGAGAAACATTATTTAAAACATCACATTGAAAGGATCTTACCTAATTCCTTTGGTTTGAGCAATACTGTGGAAGGAGAGTCTGGATACTGCAGAGATCACCTGGAAACAAGAGAAAAAGATGCTGGTGTGCTTATTGAAGACAGAGGAAGGTTTGGTGGGAACTGGAGGATGCACAGCCCAGTATTTGGACCTGAACAGCCACTGAAATGGAGGTGCTCCAGTCCCCCCATCAGTGTCACAGCATGTCACCATCACGGCTTCGAGGACACTCATTGCAAACACCACTTTTGGTTTTACCACTGAGTGTAAAAGCCATTTAACCCTCAGCTCTAAAGGTACCCATTCAACAGTGGCATCTGAGGAAACTCCATCCTGCTGCTCACAATACAGCCAGACCTGCTCCGACAGGTTTTATGCAACACTGAGAAGCATTGAAAAGACCCTCGCACTTTGTATTTTATTACAAAAGGTTTATAACACCTTTCATCTCTCCCCACTCAAAATGATCTTATTGAGGCAAACTTGCCAAGACTGAATGGTTTTGATTTCTTGCATTTCAATAAAGATGCATCATCAGTTTATCAGAGGTGAGCGCAGACCATCGCCCTTTTCTGGCAGAAAACAGTCAGAAGTGATTCAACAATGAAATATTTTCATCAGCATCGCAATCAGGAACAGCAAAGCCACGAGTTTTTCTGGAAACTCCCACTTTTGATGGAAATTTTAACTGCTACGCAGAATTTTCAATGAAGACAAAGAATGGTTTTAAGCCCCTTGTGGATATAAAACATGTTTTACTCTTGCTCATATTCATCATTTCAAAGCTAGATTGAAAAAGCAAACATATTATTTTTGGACTGGTTTCCCCATCCACTGGAATGAACAGAGATGCCTGAATCCAGGACACAGATAAAGGACTTCTTGAGTGGTGCTGCTGTCCTGCTCCAAACTGTGTCTTCTCCTCCACACCTTTTCAACCTTCACCCCCCTAATTTTTCTTTTCTTATTTTTCTATTCTTTCACCATTGCCATGAATCCCAGTCCAGCTGTCAACCACCAGTGCCCCACGCGTGGACCCAAATCTGGGGCAGCAACAAAGGAGTTGCCACAGTCTGGCATTTAGAGGTCGGCTTTCACATGGAGAACAGAGTTGCTGAATTCTCAACAAGGCCAACAAGACACTGAGAATGGCAAAACTTGGCCAAGTTTCTCTGTGGTATAAAATGTCACTAGTGAGAGTTCAACACAGAAAGGAGCTCCAGAGCATGAGGGAATTTTCCTCGCATCTCAGATGCCTTTATCACTCTTGCTCAATGCAAAAAAGGGCTTTACCAAAGCATCCTTCCTTGGCTTTTATTTAAGATGTTGGCCCTGACAGTTCCCTCTAAGTGGAGGACGTGGATAAGGGATTTACTTTCTTTTAATTAAACAAATTATTACTTTTGCTACTGCTGTCATGAGCATATTTTGGTCTACTTTTCACTCTCGAGAGCCCATCTGGACAGGTACCAGACCACCACCCTCAGCAGCCCTGGTTTTACAGGAATGCCCTGGAGCCACTAATTACAGACCATAATTACTGTGCAACAAGAAGAGAAACTGAACTTCTCAAGCAGAAATTTAGTGCCGTGAATGTAAATGTGGTGAAGCTCCTCATTTTACTGCGATCTAACAAAAAAAGCAGCACAGAGAAAGGTTGGTCACTTCTGGAAAAGATGTTTCAGCTACGTGCTTCTCCTGCCAGTTCCCAGCACCATTTCAGGGAGGTGTTAAGCAAGCCTGGCTCTCCAAGCCCCTCTCACACCCTGATCTCTGGCTGGTCTCTCCTTTGCTCTGGCTTTGAGGAGCACCAAGCAAAGACGTGGCTGCTGGCAATGTCAGGCTTCAAAGGGCTGATCCTCCTTAGAAGGGGATAGCAGCCCTGCCACGAGCTCCATGAGGACCACAGCCCTCCCAGCACTCTAAAGCCCACACTTTGTCATTTCAATCTGCTTTTTTAAACACGATTGGCTTTGCCTTTAGAAATTACAGGAGAAAGCAGGTTTAAATGTAACCAGAAGTCATAGAAATCAGGTCTTACACCCAAAATTGTCACCAACTTAAAAAACACCACTCTGGGCATGTTATTAAATCCCTCTGTGCCACAGCCTCTGGCCTCTAAACCTCTCCTCAGTTTGGGAGAGGAGGTGGGACTGAGTTCGTTAGCATCCATGAAAGCCTCTAGGGCTTGTCCAGGCAGAGCCATGGCACAGAGCATCCCTGCTGGCGAGTGGTACCTGCAAACACCGAGCACAAATGGGGTGTGGAGACTGGCAAACCTGCTGGCACCCCCAGCCCTGCTTCACAGGGCTTAAAATAGTCCTAGGGAAGTCCTAGACTGATTGAATGAGTCTCTTCTCCGGTCTATTATTAGACTTCTGAAGTACAAAAATCAGTTTATGAATCAGACTGTTACACCGCAGGGTTTGACTTCCAGGGAAATTTAAGAGAAAAGCACACTGTTCTCTACGCCAACTATTTTTGCTTTGTTCTTTTATGAAAAGCCCCAAGCTCTGAACATCCTGGCACATCAAAGCCCGGGACCTGGTTCCAGTGACGAGCCAGCACATGCAGACACGGGCTCCCAAATCGATGCTCAGGTAACGTCAGCAAAGCGACCCACTTTGAGGCATCAGGTACAAAGAGCCTCTAACACAGCTCGGCATCTCCAAAAACGAGACTGAGCAGTAACTGTCCCAATATCAGGAGTATTTTTCCAACAGCAACTCCCGCCAAGGCAGTAGGAGAGAGCAAGAAAAGCCAAGTGCAACCGTAGCTCCTCTTACAGCTCCTGTGCTCCAGCCTGCCAGCCCCAAGCCAGGGAAGTGCTTAAGCATGCATTTAAGGGGAAATAATCCTCTCCATTTCAACAGGATTAAACAACATTCTTAAAAGTAAGTCAATCCTGAAGTGTTTGCTAAACTGTGTCTCATTTTCCCTGTGAAACAGCTTCTTATTTGCATGGAAACCCAGTCATATTTCCTGCCCCTCCCAGCTATCGTCTTCCATGAGGCTGGGCAGGATCTGCATCCCCATGCACCCCCACAGCAGTTGGCACCAGGGGTCCCTGATCCCATTGAATCATTGAGGTTGGAAGAGACCTTCAAGATCATCCAGCCCAACCCCTACCTCCATCTCCACTCACCCACATTGCCCAGCTCCACATCCAGACGCCTCTTGAACACCTCCAGGGACGGTGACTCCACCACCTCCCTGGACAACCCATTCCAACACCCAATCACCCTCAGAGGGAAGAAACTTTTCCCAATGTCCAATCTGAATCTGCCCTGCTGCAACTTAAAGCCGTTTCTCATCTTTTCACTATGGGCATCTGATGCTTTTCGTTGCTTCTGCAATACAAGGACATATCAATGCAGTGAATTCAGCTATGACACCAAGTGGAATTATAGCTAGAACTGACCTGCTGCTCAGAATAGGATATTAGGAAGAAGTTCTTTACTGGGAGAGTGGTTGGGCACTGGAATGGGCTGCCCAGGGAGGCGGTGGAGTCACCGTCCCTGGGGGTGTTCAGAAAACGGGTTGATGAGGCACTTGAGGCCATGGTCTAATGGTTAGGAATATGATGGGATAAAGGTTGGACTTGATGACCCTGGAGGTCCCTTCCAACCATAATGATTCTATGATTCTTTGATTCTAACTGGGGAGCTGGTAGCACAGAGGCTGCTGCATCCTGGAAGTGCTCCTGGAGCACCCCAGGAGTGATGGCTTCTGAATGTGCCTGTCCCTTGAACTACACTCTAAAAGGCTCCAATAATGACCAAAATGGCATCAGGGTTGGGGTCTCTCCTAGCCCCATCCTGGGGCAGCAACGTCCTGGAGGAAAGCACCGGCAGACGAGAGGGCCAGCAAAGTCATGCTGAACATGCTACATGGGAAAATTGCACTTCTATCTGTCCGTGTGTCTTCTGGGAGGAGAGCTGTGGGCTCAAACAATGCAGACCATTGCTTTTATTACTTCACCCATTTCTCAATGCAATTTCCTCCAAGAACACTGCATTCAGCACTCAAACATTATCATAAAAGCTATAGATAACATCCCGCTGAGGATGAGAAACCAGAAAGGGAGCTACGAAGGTGCAGGGGATGCACAGATTTTCTCTAAAGCCAACCTGCAGAGGGTCAGTGGGAAATTTCTGGTGGTTTCACTGTGAAAGGTCAGGGATGCCCTTCACATTCCTGACGTTCCAACTTGCCTCGTATTTTTAGCAGGAGCTAAACCAAAGCACCCAGCTGATGATTTACCCACTAGGGTGAGATCACTGCTGTGATTCCACAGAACCAGAAACAGAGCACGAGGGCAGTGCACATGATTTCCGAGGCCGAGCATCAGAGGTCTTGTGAAGACCTTGATTTAAAAAGGCACCAAGTTCTGCTCTTCACGGGAAAAAGAAAGAAAAGGGGGGGGGGGGGGAATAAATCAGTCTCAAACTGGGTTCCTCATACTCACTTTGCATGAAACCCTGCTGAGTAAAGAAATGGGATTTTGGGAAAGTAAAAAAAAAACAAACCTCCACGGTAAGAAATCCACTGCTTTTCTTCTGCCTTACTACCAACACTTTCTTCTCTGAATTATGGATTTAAAAATAAACTAAGGCAAAATAAAAAATAAATTATTGTGCTTACTGCTCCTCCATTTCCTCTAGCGTTGTTTATTGCTGATGGTATCTCTCTGCATCTAGAAAACTCTCAAATAAACCGTCTCCTTGTTTGAAAAAACAAATTAACCCAGCTGGGCTGGAGCAGACTTTGTGCAGGAGGAACCCCCCTGCTCCTGGGGCTCTGTGAGCTGCCCGCAGAGCCTGAGTGAGCTGCAGGGCTCACAGCCAGGCTTGCACTCGCGCCAAGCCCCACCAAGGTCCTGCCTTCCCAGAATAAACCAGTATATTTGCTTCTAAGCAAATCAGGAGGGGTAAGCCTGGGCAGAGTCCTTGCTGTTGGCACCGCTGAACGTGCCCTTTGGAGGGGGAGGTGGGTTCAGAGCCTCAAATTGATTAAAAACAGGAAAAAAATCCATTGCTGGGCAGGAGGTGCTGGGGTGAGTGGCCACACACATCTCCTATCCCTGCAAAATGCCTCCCTGCATCTCCACAGCTTCCCCTGGCTCAGCGTGGCCCCATCAATTTACACAGAACTTGCAAATAACGGGAAATCAGGCAACTGTTAAACACTAGCGTAAGAGAGGAAGGAGAATGCAAAATCTTGCTATCCAAAAACTATTTATGGGAAAAGCTCGTTAGCACCTCTGAACGCTGATTTGGAAATGAGTCATTAGCTTGTGCCACAACTGTGGGGTTTAAGGTAACACCAGCCAATCTCACATTTCTGCACGATATGGAGCAGCATTAATTAAATATTAAGCTAAACCAGCTCGGCACTGGTGTGCAGCAGCGCGTGAGGCTGAAACCCAGGAGCAGAGGGATGGGTGATTAAACATGGGGCTGGCTGGATTCTCCATCTCTCCATGGCACCTCGTGTGCAGAAGGAAGAGAGCACGTTCTTCAGTCCTCAGAGATGGCAATCAAACACCCTGATGGGACAGACCATGGGAGATCCAGCCCGGACCGATTTTAACAGAGGAATCATCCTGTGTTCGGTTGCAGAAGGTGGAGGAGAAGGATGCAATGTTCTGTCCATGTTGATCTTGAGATTTTCATTTTATTCACATGCTTGCACATCTCTGTGACTCCCAGGGCCTTCCAGAGAGCTGTTCTTGGGTCTCTCTCCCTCTGGAAGCACCTCCCCATGTCCTCCTGGGGCTCCAAGGTGCCACCACTGCTTTGCCCAGCACCGTGACCCCTCATTTCTCATGCAATCCCAGGGCATCCCAGCATACACTGGCTTTGCTGACCCGTGAAGCACAAGTCAGTCAGATTTTGCCTTCTCTTAGAGCAATAATGGAAGATATTTGGGCAAAGGGAGCCAATGGGAAAAAGAAATTAAGAGCTTTATTTTTATTGCAGCTGGGATTTCAGCATCCTCCTGACGGATGCCCGGAGATGAGGAGGATTCCCAGAAATGCCTGAGCACAGGGAGTCCGAGCTGAGGGCTGGCTGTCTTCCTCCACACCGAGGATATTACAAAATCGCCTCTTTAGAGAAAAAAAAACCCAGCCTGGAACTGGAGTGGGTTCATTTGCATAGCTTTGTAAAAGTTACAAAAGCTGCCTATGAAAGTGTGTCCTTCAGGAGACAAAGGTAACGAAGCCAGGGAGCTTCCTGGAAATTTGAGGGGAGAGGAAAGAACTGCAAACAAACTGGCTAAAGCAGGAGTTTGGTTCAGGTCCCTGGAGCAGACACTCAGGTAAGCACAGAGCCACTGTGTGACCCTCCCTGCCATGGCTCCATCGGCCACAGCTCCTCATCTCTGTGCCCCAACGCGGCTCTCCTCTCCGTCCAGAGCTGGCTCCTTCCCTCTGTCCCCAGTTAACCTCACACTGGATCCCTAACGAACCTGGACAGATGCAGAGAGCCAAACAGCAGAGGATGGGCACAACATTGACATCTGCCATTAGCTTACCCCAAAATCACCTAAGAGGAATCAATCAGCCTATAAGGAAGTAAAGAAAAAACCTGCCCTTCCACTTTTGTGGTGATGGAGGTAGGGGTTGGACTGGATGATCTTGAAGGTCACATCACTGATGTTCCTAACACACACAAATCCTCACTGATGCTGCTTCAGGACACCCCCATGGATGCCAGCGGGGTGGGCTGACCTGGGGACACCAGATTAGCTCCTGTAACATCACACAGCGAGCAACAACAGAAGTGCCCTAATAACATACAGCAGAAAAAGGACCTGTGCTCGGAGGCCAGGGAAGGAGTCAGCCCCCATCCAGCTCGTACCGTGGGTTTGCAACACTTTCTAAGGGATCTGCTGCCAAACGGCTGCCTTTCCTCCCCCCTGCCTTCCCTGCTGAGAAGTGACAAGGTTGGAATATTTTGAAGGAATCAGCTCAAGCGTGGGAAGACGTGAAAAAACGTAGGAGGACGTGGGTGCTAACGGCTTTGACCTCAGCTTCTGCAAACTGGTGGAGCCTCCGCTGAATGCCACCAAGCTGTACTTCAACCTGCTGGGCACTTGGCCCTTCGTGCTTTAAAGAGGAGCAGGGAACAGAGGAGGAAGGGAAAAGACAAAAATCCTGAAACACTAATGAGCTGACAAAGCTGGTAAAGGGATTCACACAGGCGGACTGCACTAATTGGGGCACCCAGGGTTGCATCACCTCATACCCTCACGTGGGACCAAGCCACCACAAAGACACGTTGTGCCAAGGTATTTGAGCACAGGGAAGGAAACACCAGCAGAACCATTGCCATGCAAGGCAAGGAGAAATGTCGCTGGCTGGTAGCAGCATTCATCATGCCACTGTGTTTCCAGGCAATCCAAACCCTTTCCTTGCTGCTCTGGATCTCTACAGGGTTTGGAGATCCTCAAAAAGCATCTGTCTTGCCCCCAGGGCTTGGAGCCTACCTGGTGCTAGGCAGGGTGGTTATAGCTATGACATCGGTGCTATGCATGGATATAATTATCAGGAAAATTCAGGGGAAAGGGTCCTGCAGTCAACTCCTGATTCCAGGGCACTGACACAAGTATCAGAGATGATGGGATGGCTGAGCCACCACGCTACAACAAGCTGAGAGGTATTTGTCTCACACCATGGGGGAACACCAGGGCAGGCTGAGCATTGGCTAGAAACATGTTCCTCCTGCTCAACATTGGAATTCAGGCAGTTTTAGTTAAGTTTCCTCCCCAGCTTGCAGGGCACCTGAGCCACAACCTCATCCCCTCCTCGTGCTTAAGGGCTCAGGGACCTTCTCATTCCCAGTCCATGACTCCTGATACCCAAAGTCAGGCATCTAAGTAAAATCCCTCATCTTGTGACTCCAGAAGAGCCACCCAAGCCCTCCCGAGGGGTAAAGCCCCCATCAGAGCTGGCAGTTCCTATAGGGATTATTTGCACCCCGACTGAAAGCATTGCTCAGCACATGGAAATCAAGAAGAAAACCTCAATCCATGGTAGTAGAAGATGAGACAGGCAGGTGGATCTGCTCACAGCATGTTATTGAGGTGTCCTCACCAGGTGTCCCCAGACCTGAAGTTTTGCTTTGGACTGGGCTTTAAACTAAGAAGCTACAATCTGAGCACACATGTGCCATCATCTCAGCCCTTTCATCAGCTCTGCCTTGAGGTACCCGAGGGACTTCCAGCCCCGGTGGCTTGGCACAGCATGCTGCAAGGTGAGGATCTCCAGGGAAAACATCCCTCCTCCCCCAGTATTGATTGGATTTGTTGAAACAGATGGAAAAACCAGCAAAACACAGATAGCCAAACCTGCTTCCGAGAAACTGGCTTAAGTCTGCATTAAGTTTAATCCCTTTTCATCAAGGCCTTGGATGGAAGCAGAAAACACTACAAATTTTCACATACCTTTAAGTTCCCATTTCTGCTCTGCTCTGAAAAGGAGTTGGGCAGTCAGAGAAAAACATAAAGCACAAAAAGAGAGGTTTAGGAATAATTTGCATGTGCGGGAGAAATTGGAAGCATCCACGTGAAACCAACTCACTCGCACAATAGTAAATTACCTACTGAAGAGAGGGCTGGAAATTCTCCTTGGCTTATTTCCTTCATCTTTATTCCAGCTGCTAGAAGAAAAAAATGCAGCGGTATATAAAAAAACCCAAACAACACACTACAGAAAGTGCCAAAAAGGCAGTTCTCTGCATTTTGCCTGACATTTGGCATGGCCATGACATTCAGATGTGTTTCTCTAAAGTAGTTTAAATCCCTTCCAGCCCCAGAGCAGCAGCACAGACAGGAGATGCCCACACCAGGACATGGGAGCAGTGGCAAAGCCCATCTGCAGACCACGGACAGGTTTTTCCCTTCCTGACACATCGAGGGATTTTGACTTAGAGAGTCAAGACCACAGCTTCACCATCCCACTGAATAACAATACAGGATCCTACTTCAAGCCCTTGAAGGCAGATGAAGCTTTTCCATCGATTTCTCAGGCTTTGAGCCCCAGATGTATCTTGCAGCTGGACCATAGCTGCAACCCGGGGGGGCTCGGCTGGGGCAGGGTCCCTGTGCCACCTGCACAGTGCCAGGCTCTGCCCCAGGGAGTTCCATGAAAGCAAAGCTCCCCATAAAGCCCTTCTGCATCAGTGTGAGCAGAGCTCAACCATGACAAGCTGCTGGAGATGAGCTGTGTTTTACAAATTGGTAGAAAACTCATTTAAGCTCCAAGAAATTCCTATAACACTAAAGTACACAAAAGAGGTAGGAAGCAATAAGAGTTTTTCAATCATGTAGTAAAAGGCAGATTTTTCAATCCAGTTGGGAATTGCTGCTTTGATTTGTTTGGAGCTGGAACTGCATGTTTGCAGGGATGGGAGACCTTTCCCACCAAATCTCC
This sequence comes from Aegotheles bennettii, assembly GCA_013398125.1. NCBI lineage: Eukaryota > Metazoa > Chordata > Aves > Caprimulgiformes > Aegothelidae > Aegotheles > Aegotheles bennettii. The sequence goes on along the minus strand of VZRW01006562.1, from coordinate 211,006 downwards.
TTCTCCTGTAGCTACATGGACCTGGGGCTTGTAACAAAAATCCCATTTGGGTCAGCAGAGCTGTGGGCTGCTCCAAGGTTCCCACGCTGGCACACATCCACCTGGATGAAACATTTGCACTTTCACAGCTTGAAATTTAAAAAAAAGGGGAGGGGAGAAAGCCCAGAAGAGAAGGATGGTGCAGAAGAACTTGATGTGCTGGGAAAAAAAAAATCTGATGGCATCCCAAGCCATGTGCTCCAGAAACACACAATCTGCTATGTTGTTGTTGTTGTTATTATTATTATTACAAACTGGCTTGTCAAGCCAAATTCCCCAAAGCCACCCAGGTCTCAACCCACCTGGGATTGTCACTAACATTCCTGTTAAACATCTCCAATTCTCCAGCCACTGGTGACACCTGGACTCACAGCTGAAGCCCATCACATTACCATGGGATGCTCCATGACCCTGAAAACTGCCCTGCAAGCTGTGATACCACTTGGTGCTACTGAGCTCCAGGCTTCACCTTAGATTATGTGCAAATACAAGGTCCTGGGTTCAACTAATAACCTTTCAAAAGATCACCTCGAGCATGTGGCAGAGGTTCAAGTGTGGGGCACAAAGAAGCAAACATCTCCTTTTCTAGACTCATGAAACATTCATTCAGGTTACAACTTGTGTTGAAGCAAGAGCACCCACCTCTTCCTCCTGTGAAAGCACTGCCTTCCCGGAGCTTGAAGAGGCTCTCAAATCTCACCCAGCCAGGTTTAGGCACGTAAGCAAACAGGGAATTGTTCACCCAGTGCCTGTGCTGCTCTGTGAATCTCTGCAAACATCCAGCAATTCTGGAAAATCAACCACGTGGACTTCAGCCCTCCAATATTGCAAGTTTGGCTGCTATTAGCTCCCCTTTCCAAAGCTTCTCTAAGGAGAGGAAGGAGTGGTGGGGGAGAACGTGCCCATTGCTCCTTCCTCCTGTGCAGGGGGCACAGAAGATTTCACATCACAGACAAACATCTAATTTTTCCAGGCTATTGAGAATCAATTAAAAGCACCATGAGCACAGGCATTTCCAACACAGAGCTGCTGGGTTCCGTGCTAAAGCCATCACAAGGAATTTACTGCTCTTGAAACAGAAAAAGAAATAAAATCCAAAGGTGTGGGATGCTCTGCTCTGGTTGAACCTTTAGATGCTCCACACCAAGCTATAAGGAGAAATCTCTTTTTCTATGGGTTTGCACTGTTCTCAGGGGGGAAAAAAATACAAATATTGAAATTCTTACTCTGTAAGCCTGAGAGCTCCAAGCAGGGGCCAGTGTTGAGGACCAGAGCGAGGGATGTGCTCCTGATTTTGGTGATTTTCTCTTCCTCATTGCACAATTTCTGCCCAACTTTCCAGGAACTGCGAGAATCATTTCAAAAGAAAGATGCTAACCTGAGAAAGCACCGCTCTACCAGGCTTACAGATACTACCAAGAGCTTCTCTCTTTGCAATTATTAGATGGTTTATGCAAGTGAAGGCTCTGAAGGCTGTGCAAAGCTGTAGGAAGGCCGTGCACAGTAAGGATGCTGCTGCACCTCTTCCCTGCCCTCTCCAGAATGAGAGAAAAGGATTATTTTTTATTTTTGTGTATATTCTGTTTCACTCCTGAAAAGCTACTGATGAAAAGACCTTCCAGAAATAAATGTTATTCTAGAAATACAAAAAGAGTTTCCATCAATAATATTCTGACTGCAGAAATAACCCTCGGTTCCCCTCTGATTTGTTACTCAAAGGATGGGTCTCAAAATAGCAAACACTGACTTCCCCAAAATCATGATTAAGAAGTATCAGCACCATCCCACCCCCGGGCAGACCAGTTCCTGTGCTGGGCTGACCAGAGGAGCCCAGTGCCACCCCAGAGGCTGTGCCCTCGGATAAAAGACTGATGCTTACAGCCACAATTTTTCCATGGTTTAATTCCATTGTGGCAATTCATCTATTTACACCTGCAGAAGGGCAGGAGCTGTAGGCTGATGGGAAAGGAATCCACAGGGTAGCTTTCCAGAGACACTGACAGTCAGAAACCACCTCTCTTCCTTGCATTTTGTAACAGTGGGTAAATACACCCAGAAAGTGCTTTGATTTGACTGAGTATGTTAAATTTAGCCCTTGCTCTGTCTCTGCAGACAGCACATTTACGGCTACATGGGTGATGGGAACAGGCGTCACTGCAAACTGGAGTACAAAATTCCTGCAGTAACAGATATCCCAAATATTGGCTCCCTTAGCGGAGTGTGCACTGTCACAGCTCACAAATTACAGGGCGGAAGGGAAGCTGGATGGATTTCCACGGTCACTACTGTACAGAGGGTGAGACAAGATGATCTAAGGGTCCCTTCAGACCTAACAAATCCATACAGCTGTAAATAAATAAAAATAAAAAACCCATAGATTAGGATCTTGGCTGCCTCCAAGAAAAAGAGGAAAGGAAGGGTCACTACTGATGTCTTCAGGCAATGATTTAAGGAATGTAAATAGCTTTGTCAAAGATGCTCAGGCAGATTCCCCAGCTGAATCCTCCACCATGAGCTCAGCTCCTCTCTCAGGACCTGCAGCGTATCAGGATGCTTTAAAACAGCAGGAAAAGCAAACTGGTGAGGCCCCAGCTCCGCTGGAGATGGGTGGGGAGCATCACGCAAGGAGTATTTGCACCCCAAAGGGTCCTGATCCTGACGACACCAGAGCAGCCCCTGCGGTGCTGGGAGAGTTACATCAGCTCCTCGGATGATGGAGCACGACTCCAAAAGTGTCACCAGCTGTTTATCTACTGCTAAAATGAGAGTGTTTAAAAATTAATAGGAACAGATTGAGCAAGCGTGGAACACGCAGAAACCAGAAGCTTTGAGGAATTTCAACATGCAACATTAGAAAAATCACTGGGGCTGTAAAGTGAGAGCTTCAGCTGCAGTACGGGGAAGAAATGTCAAAAATACACACCCATAATCACACGTTCATCCAGAGGGAAACACAGCTCTAACCACCACGTGCTCTGTCTGCCAGCCCTGGAATCAGATATTAGAGACAAAGAGCAGCCGGACAACACTGTGGTCAGCCTTGGGTTGCAAAGGTAGCAGGGAAAAAAGGCTCTGGCTCTGTGTTAATATGGCTCCCATCAACATGGACCACTGCTGGGGCTCCAGCAGCCACTCTGTGCATTTACTGACAGGCTAAAACAGGAGAAAAAACAGCAAAAAAGGAACAGGAATTACTGGTCCCAGAAGGGCAGGTCTGCAGAGCTCTGGAGAACGTTACAAATAACAGCCAACACCTAAAACTGCATCCCAAAGGCCACACATGCAAATCTGAAGAGGAGATGAGAGGAACAATGAGAGACCTAACTGCTGTCACCTTAGGTACCAGCAGGCCAGTAACAAAGGTTCATAGAAAACTTCTCCTTGGAGCTCCTCTCCAGAATAGAAATATTTTGCAATAAAACGAGTGAAGCTGGTTTCTGTCCAATGAAGCTCCTGGAAACATCTGACAAGTATTTACTTGTAGTAAGGGAAGTGAATAGGAAACTAATATTTGTTCTTGATTGGCTCTCTTGACATTTCTTACCAGCAGTAAGACCAGAGAGAGCACCTTCAACTCAGAGGTTGAAGTCCCACAGACTTCACTGCAGCCAACGAGCAAAGCAACTGAGGTCACCACTGCACATGATGTTTTATGGAGCACAAAACCCAAAAGAGCCCAGGTCACGGTGAGACCCTGCTCAGGTGCCTCATGCTGGGCTGAGACAGTGGCCAGAAGCCACGCAGGATGAAAATCCATGGTACAAATAACCATACGTGCTTAATGGCTGCAACCACTGAAATTCTCATAAATCTCAAAGTTCAGGAGTGGGACAGCAAAAGGAAGAAATGGCTTTCTGCTGTGATAGATACTGATGAGCATTTTGGTTTTTTTCCCAATAAAAAATGAAAAAATGCAATGTTTCCTTTTACTCCATAAACTTTCGAACAAAGTGTTTTCCATTTTTGGACAAAAAGGCTCAAAAATGTCCCCGAAAATTGAGTTTTAATGACTTTTTTCCCCCCCCATCTGGTATAAAGGATGTTTTTTGTTCAAAACATCTTTTTTTCCACGACATATTTTGGCCAGATGTAGATGATGTGCCTGGACTGCAGAAAAGAACGTTTGATAGCACTACCAAGAGATAACCAGCTCCGACTCGCCCTCGCAGAAGAAAACCTTTCATTTTAACATCAGGTCCCCTGCCTTGAGCTGCACCGGTATCATTCCATCAGCCTGAGGAGCAAACCGCTCCACAGGGATGGATCTGAAAGGTTTGAATAATTCCACATCAAAATGAACCGCGCTTGGATGAGGCTTCCACCAAAGCATCGAGACGGCACAAGACAGGCTGCGAGAGGAAAAGAGGGAAATATATTCTTGTCAAAATGACATTCCCCTTAGGAGTACAATCCCCACAAAAGCGCTCACCCGCGCGCATTGTGTTGGGTTTCAGATTCTGCACTTCTGAAACACATTATGCCGGGTACTTGAATAATTATGTTTGACTTATTTAACAATTCAACATTCGCACGCTTGGCTCTACAGCTGGAGGAGTAAAATCACATGTTTGAGCAACTAAAAGGAAAAATAGATGGTTAGACAATATATGTATATTTATGCAAGCGTTCCCCGGTCGGAAATTGCATTCCCAAAGAAAACCTTAAACTGAGCAAATTCTCTCCCTCGCTGGCTGTAAATGGGATTCTAAGTGGTGCAACTGGTCAGTGAGCAGCCACAGATGTGGATGTGCAAAAGTGAGAGCAGCAGCTGGGATACGGCCAGGATTTCCAGGAAAAGCCTGAAAAACCACCTCAGGGCTGAGGAAGAATGGACATCTCAGCACTCATGGATGCCCACAAACTCACTGGCTCTCGTGTCACCCCTCACCACAGCAAGGGGTCTCGTCTGGTGTCACGGAGCAGCACAGACTCTGCTGGGTTCCATCCTAAACACAAATGCACATCCCAGAGCTTATAGGAGAATTTTAAATGAAATATTAGAAGAGGAAAGCCAGCCAGGCCTGCCTGTGAATCTCACAATGCAATCAGACATCCTATCCCGTCTTTCCAACAGCATTTCCCAAATGATCCCAGGGAGCCCAGTGCTGTCCATCAGCCTCCTCCAGCTCCAGCACTGGCTCTGGCTGGGATTCACAAGACCTGTGTAAAAACATATCCCCCCGTATCTCCTCTGGCTGCTGTCTCTAACAGCACATCTGTGTTTCTGCCTTTGTTTGTGCTGCTGAGTGCCCAGGGACACATCTGTGCCAGTGGGAGCTTCTCCTGCACGGTGCAACGAGCCCGTAACTGATACTGCACTCCAGGACAAAGTTAAAATAAATACAATTACAAATAAATAAACAAGGAAGCACAGCCTCTGGTGCTACAAGCCTGTGCGTCACCTGAATTTTAACTTCAGAGTCAAGTCACTGGTGAATTTGCATTAGGGGTAGAAATAGGGGTAGAAATAGGGGTAGAAATAGGGGTAGAAATAGGGGTAGAAATAGGGGTAGAAATAGGGGTAGAAATAGGGGTAGAAATAGTTCCCCTCCCCAAGCCCAAGGTAAAGCCACGTGCCAGTAAGACAACAGAGTGAATAAGATAGGCTTTGATGAGGAAAAACTATGCGGAAAAAGGACCAGAACTATATTAAACTATATTAAAAAGCCAGCACGGAAACAAGTTCAAACAGCTCCCTGTAAAGCAGCTCAGCTCTCTGGGGTTCCATTTAACAGACATCCTTTTATTAGAAAGTCACTGAAGATGACTGTTTAGCAGTTCCAATAAAGAATAGGTGGATATGGAGGGAGCATTTTTTTTCCATTAAGATTATAGAAGGGCCTGAGGCAGAAAGAAGGGGAAACCTCAAGATCCAGGATTTGGTTTCCACCCCACTCATTAATCCACTCAGTGAGCACCAAGATCCAAACTGGTCACAGCTCTTGAAGGGTTGCTGGAGCCCATTGTGGGCACACTGGTCATTCAGGTGGCCTTAGCTGAAATGAGGAATGAGCACATGGGTGATGCAAATGAAAAGCAAAAAAAAAAAAGGGGGGAGAGGATTAATTGTCCCTGTCCCACCAAGAAGAGAGTGAGACACAGAGGGAGGCAGCAGCTCCCGTGCTGATGCTCTTCATCACCAAAGAGCTGCCAGTAATGACCCTTCTCAGGGCCATAGACCTTCCCACTGAACCTTGGGTATGCTCCAAATTTATCACTGTGGCATATTATTAGTCCTCATTATCGTCAAGATCTTGGTGTGCAAGCACAGCTCAAGGTGCCTGAAGTTGTTACGGTGCTTATTTACCCACTGAGACTGCTCTGAGCTGCCACAGCCCCTTTCCACAGGAGGCAACTCCGATTTCTCAGCTCTCAGAGGAGCTGGCTAAAGACTGCTCCAACCACCTCACAAATCCTGGCAAAATAAAGAAGGGAGAGGACAAACACCTGGGAAGCAGCAAAAATAATAACCTGAAGGATTACAGAAATAATCTAATGGGCTTTGAAAGACCATCATCACCACCAGCACCACGGGATGGATGTCCAGCTACCGAGCAAGCCAACAGTAATCTCCACCCTGGGTTTTCATCAGTACACTAAACGATGATGCAACATGGTCTGTGATATCAGAGGGGCCATCTGCTTTCAGCCATCTGATAGTTTCTACCCACACCCCTGTTTCCAGGGCAGACCCCTAGACGTGATGCATTATCTAATCCCAAACACAGCAAAAATAAACTGGAGATTTTAATGACAATGATCATATTGCTCAGCTTTTTCCTCTTTGAATGCGAGGAGAACAGGAGCTGTGGCATGTAAAAATCTGCACTGTTAAAAATGACATGAAAAATGCATCTATTTTGGCCCTAAGGCCCACAAAGATATTTCATTATACAAGTCTAAGAACATAATTATGCTTTAATAATTTTTTCAATACAAAAGGGAAGTCTTTTTAGTCTGCTCCCTCCTCTAAAGCTGCACATGAACAGGAACCCTGAGATGAGCACCACTCCAGCCTGTTCCTCTCCTCCAGGATCCAGCTCAGGGCTCATTGCAGCATCACGGATGATCCCCTGGCACTGCAGCCTCCCCCAGCTCTCCACCCTGCCACATCCCACGCACGTTATAAACGGAGCATCAGGTTTGCCTGCGTGGGGATGACAGCCTAAAGCATCTCCTCTTCCCCTCTGGGCAGAGGGGAGATCCTCACTTCAGCAAAAAAATAACCAGATTATCCACCTTTGGGAGGTCCAACAAGTCCAGCATCACCCCAACAAGTCCAGCATCACCCCAACAAGCCGCACTCCCGTTAATTTGGCTTCTCCAGGCATCAGGGTGAGCCTGCCACGAGCCCCCCTGGGCATGGTTGGTTTTATTGCCACCCTTGTTCAGGCCAGTGTGCAGCCAGAGCCGAGCGATGCTGAATCCAAGCATCCACTTGGCACTAAAATCTGGTTGCCATAGAAACAAGTAGATAGCGCGCAGGAGCTAAATCTTATTTACTCAGTTAAAGAAAAGGGTTTTCCAAGCAGTAATTTAGACCTAGGGGTGAGTGCAACGTTACTGGGAATACAAAGATTTCACAATGGCAAAGAATGAAGCTCTTCCATAAACAATACCTGCTTTTTTCTTTAATGTCAATTGTTATAATAAGACTAACATAAATTGGCACACACCCTCTTTAAAAAGTCCCACATCCCACTGGCTTTCTTAATAGATACTTAAGGGTTTTTATTAAATGCTAGAGGTTTTTTAAGATTAATTTCTTTCCTCTTCCTCTGCTCCCTCAACAGAAATAATCCCACTAACAAATGAGAAAATCTGCAGCTCTAGTAACTAGCTACTCACTGTAACTTGGGAAAAATCATCCTTTAAAGTAAGTATCCTGACCTCGAGCCCAAGGAGATACCCTCAGACTGTAAACTCACTTTTTTCAGCAGATATATTTAGATCAGACCAGAACTGGTGTAACCTGCACAAATCACTTGCTTCTCTTGTTCAAGGCAGAGAGACTCTGAACACCTGAGCAGCAAAAAGCTGCACTGCTTGTTTGCAAAACACATTTACTTTTGGGTGCATCCCTTGCTCTCTAAGAGGAACAGTTCCTTGTGTACCCCCAAAACACATACCCACGCAAAAGCTGTTCATGCTTTGAATGTTAAGGTAGAGATACCCTTAAAATTGCCCTGCCTTGCCCTGCACAATTGCAGAGTTCGAATATGTATTATTTTGGATGAATAATACATGACGGTGCTGTAAATCGAGTCCCAGCTGAGAACGTGCTCTCCAGCAAGGAGCTGGGAGGGTTTCTGGGACTGCACCAAGCTGTCTGAAGGTAGCGTTTGTCTCTTTGCTAATGAAGGGAGTTGCTGCTCCAGCATGGAAAATGGGCTTCGAAACTCTAATTAATTAATGGTATTCAAAAAACCACACACATCACTCTCCGTGACAACCCAAATCTCTTCCCACCTGAGACCCTGGGGCTAACTCCAGTCCTTGCTACTGGGAACTGGGGTCAATTTAAAATAGATGAAGCACTTGCAAACATTTCCTTACTGGGGAGGGATGGAGGGGGAAATGTATCACTTAAGAAAAGGTCACTGAATAAAGATAACCTGCAGAACTTGGGGGAGGATTATGTTTAATCTTATTTAATGGGGCTCAATCACCCTCCTGCAAAAGGCACCAATTTCACTGAATCCAGAGGATGGCAGGAGCCAAGACCCAACCCTGCTGTGTCCCCAGTTCAACCCTGTCACGTCCCCAGTTCACCCCTGCTGCGTCCCCAGGCCAACAGTGACCGTCTCCAGGACGTGCCACCCCGGGCAGCCACATCAGCCACCTCACTTGCATCATGAAGCCATGGGACTGGACCAGCTCCTTCTCAGGACATCATTTCTTCATGCCAGACCAGCTCCCTCTGAAAGCATCACAGCTCCGGACAGACATCTCAAATAGTTATTTTAAAAATGACTGTGGAAGTGAATTTTCAAGCCAGAATGACAGCATCTGATGTTTGCTCATTAGCTGAGCAGGGGATGACATTGCTCATGGCTCTGCCAGGGTAATAAAGGAACCAGCTAGCAAACAAAGCAAAAAAATCAATATGGATGAGTGTAATATTTTTCATAATGTCTTTTTTGTGTACAGCCTTCCTCACGCAGCTATTATTAGACACACTTTCTCTTCCTTTCGCAGAGAAAGAAGAAATGGCAAATGTTCTCATTCACAACTGCCACACCAGAAAATCCTACACCGATTTCATCATCCCTGAAGAGTTCATAAATTAAACCCAAGTAAGAACAGACTAAATCAAATCTCTACTGGCTGGTGGAGCCTGTTTTCCAGATGCATCCTGAAGCCCCAGGTCCCACTGCTGACACTGGGCAGCCAGGGACAGGGACACCCATGGGACACCAGGTCCCCCCGAGCTGCAGAGCAGGAAGCTGCCTGAGCCCATGGATGCTCTTGGTATGAGAAAAGGAAGAAAAACTACACTTGGCAGGAAACTTTGCTAGCAAACACAGCAGAATCACATCCTTTCTGAAGGAATCCTCTCCATGAAAGCAGTGACCCCAGATGACCGATGCCGGAGGGAGGTGGAGGTTTTGGGCATGAACAACAAGTCCCAGCAGCAAAAGCTTGCTGTGCCACAGGGACCCGTACCATAAACTGGGGCAAACAGAGAGGAGAGATGATTTGCAGTAAGGATCATCCTGCCCCAAAAGAGCTGAAACTCAGGGAGAAGCAGGACTGGCTTATGGAAACACCTCCAGGCTTCCACATCCACCAACCTCAAGCAGCGGCTGATGGATCAGACACCACCTCCCCGCAGCCTGGCAGAGTGCGGCACAGGGAGCTGGACCACCCCTTCTGGGGGGCTCTGCACCCCAGGATCTGCTGTGCACCACCCTTCTCTGCAGGTTTGTATTTATTTGAGCACAGAGGTCTGCTCTGCTCTGCCTTGGCTGGTCCCGTCTGCCATTATGAGCAGGGCCACCCCAGTTTGCATTTATTTATTTATTGCAGAGCAGGTGCTGCAGGGTGAGCACAGGAACATCACGATCCCCAGGCAGGAGCACTGGATGGTCACTCCCCATCCCTGCCGGGGACTCCTGCCACACTGAGCAGGATCAATGCCTCACGATATCGATTACACAGCAAAAATTACCTTAATTACCCACACTGAGCCAATGTCCCACCAAGGTTAGAGCCTTCTGGCTCAGTGCATGGAAAAGTTCTTGGACACAAAGGTGAAGCCTCCGACAGCAAAAGCTTTGATGCAAAGCAACAGTAGTTACCTGCCAGACCCAAAGAATTTCTGCCACCCTCTTTTGTTCCTTGTCTCACCTCCCAACAGCCCCACTCCAGTGGCTTTGAATGTTTTCTGGCACGTTAATTAAGGGCAATACTTTCACCAGGTCCTTCAAGCTATGAGCCTAAACCCACTGCCAAAGGGAATCTGGACCAGAAACCTCACCAGAAACACCTTTGCTGCTGCCATTTGATTTTACTTTACCCTGATAAAGGTGCAAAGGCAGCCATGGAGGGGAATTGTTGCTTTTTTGTGCAATTGCTTGGTTTTTGATACCTGCACCAGGGCTGCTGAATTTAATAAGGGACAAAAGGAAAAGAAGTTATTCCTCCAAGGCTTCACTCTCGGTGAGTAAGCAGAAACGACTGATTAAAAATGAGAAATGAGAAGAGGAAGTTCCTCTCTGCTCCATAAACAGCCCAGGACACTATGGTTTATACAGTACATAAATTTAAACAGAGGAATAAATAGCCTCCTCTTGGATACTGGCGTAAGCAAAACGATGGCAGGATGGAAGCAGGGATGGACCATCTGCACTGAGCATAGCCGATAAGATCTAAAGGAGAAGAACAGATGAGAAGATGTTCCCTATCTCAGAATTAGCCAGGCTCAGCTGCAGGTACCCAGCCAGGCCACCCAGCATCTGTAAGACATTGGCAGCCTGCAAGATGAGGCACAAAAAGCAAACTCTGCAGACAGACCACAGCATTGCAATGGGAAATCTGTGACAAACACCCCTCAGGGCTGCCAGGGCAGCAGCGTGGGGTGTCCCAGCCCTGCTCAGACCCCTGTGGCACACACCGATGGGATTCTACCTGGAGCAAAGCCCCAGCACAGAAGTCAGGGAGGATGGGGCAGGGGGGAGGGTGTCTCCATAAGAACAAACCTGCTTTGATGAAGCTCCCTCAAAGCTGGTGCACAGAAGTAAAATGCAACCTGCTTCCAGCCCAGAGCTGCTCTGCTTTCAGGGGAGAAAGAAATCAAAATGCTTTTGGCCCCATGCACACCCTGCCCAGCCCTGCACACACTCGTTCCCAGCAGTTCTCAGCACCAAACATTTTGCAGCCAATTAGTTCATCCTCGTAAAACCCCTACAAACAGTCAATGCCATTTTTCAAATGGAAAACCTGAGGCCTGAAGATGCTTGAATGATCTGGCCAAGATCAAAACAGGAGGATGAGGCCAGGGCTGGGTTCTGCACGAGCCACGCTGGAAGCCCCAAGGCAGGGAAGAAGCCAAGCCATGCCCAGAGCCAAGACAAACCAAGCTGGGTTTATATGCACGAGCATCAAACAGCAGGTATAAAAGCATAGAGCAATGATCCGATACAGCTCTGTACAAAGGGGAAATGGGGGTTATATATAGCAGAATTTTAAAGCACTATTTATTACATTTAGTGCTCGTGGGATGCTGTGGGACCCTGGGCTTTGCAGTGAGAGGTCCCACGGCCAGGCTATATTGGAGGGGGTGGCTCTGCACACCCGTGCCAAGGGAAAGGGGAAAGAAAAGCTCAGGGATGACACACAGCCTGGTAAAGGTATTTTCTCCTGAGCCCTCATCCAAATCACCACTGGGAAAACACGAGTGTGTTAATTCACTGCACCACCAAGTCCACGGGGGAAGCAAGTCTCAAAGGTTGAAGAGCACTTGGTTTTGGCCATCCCAGCTTTGCTGTTGTGCCAACCACTTGAGCCGAGCACTACAGCCGGGATCCCAGCAGTGTTATTGTTGGAGAAGATAGAATAAATCTCAATGGGCATTGATGGAGAAAGGGGGGGATAAAAACACTTTTAACTCTTTTGGAGGAAAAAGAAGTATCGAAAGTAAACTTGAGGATCCAGGGCATAACTCTGCTCTCTCCCCCTCCTGTGCCCGCCCCACCCCCCTCGCTTTCCCCAGCAAAATGTGCACAAACACATCCTGTGGCCAGGGCTTTTCATCTGCTGCCAGGGAGATAAAGCGAATTCCTGCCGGGAGCAGCGCCCGGTGCGAGGCAGCGCCAGCCCCGGCCAGGAGCTGGAAAACACCGGGCAGCCACACAGCCCCCTCTGCAAGTGGACAAGGGGGCCTGACACTGTCCCCTGGAAGCACCACGCTGCAAGGGGGGATGGTCACTGGCCCAGAGATTTGGGCACAATCTCAAGCCATCACTTCTTTAACTGGGCCATGGGAAAAAGCTGCACGCACCTGAACCCCCCCGGCACACTCGTGCCAACAGTAGGAGGGAAATACAGTGACAAGTCAGGTGGGCTTGGTGATCTTAAAGGCCTTCTCCAATCAAAACAATTCCATGATTAAGTCAGGGCTAGAGGCAGGGGACCCAGCCAAGGGATGAAGCACAAACATCACAGAGTCCCCAGCTGGTTACAGACACCGGCGGAGCAGGAGATACAGCAGAGGTGGGGACACCAGTGGCAAACTGGCTGTCAGCAGAGAGAACCACGTCCCTCCCGGTCCCCTGGGGTGCCACACCAGTGATCACCATACAGGAAAGCAAATGGGTTCCATTAATAGCTGGGGCTGATGCTCTCTGCTGCTGTTGGCCTTTTAACGACCACGCAGAATGGAAAAACCAGTGGAGTTGGAATCACTTTGTCACCTTCAATGAGGTATTGAGTTGAGTTAAAAGCATTTTTTCCAGTGAACTCAGAGCTGAAATGAGGATGGCTCATGGTAAGGTCACCTGCTATCACAGCACTGCAGCCCACAGCTATAAGCCCATCCAGTCGGAGCTTTGGGGGCCATGGGGTCCCCCAGGAACACTGGTGGAAGGAGAATCACCCCAGCAGGACTCAGCAGAGGGGCAGATTTGCAGAGGTTTTGCTGTATGACCATCCCAGCCTTCACCAGCCATGGTCAATCCTTTGCTGACCCACAGGCAAGAACAAAGCTAACGTGGTGAGAGCAGCAAGATCAGCTCCAGCCATTGAGAAGGTGGAGAAGGCAGCGAGGATGGGTCAGGCAGCATTAACCAGCCCAGAATGGGCAGGAAAGCCCAATTCTCATGAGCCCTACCCCGCAGCACCCGTGCTTTACTGGGGGAGCACTCACTCTTCACCACATCTAAAACATTTCCCACAGGCTCCCCACAACATCCTGGAAACTTTAATGAAGGTCCAAACGACTGAGTTCAAAGCCCAGGGAAGAACACGAGCACCAGGGCTGCCAGGGATCTGGCTCAAGGGTACAATTCCTGTCCATTTCAAGTAAAGCTGCAGAATTTCCCCAGCACAGCGAGCACTGCTCCAAGTAAACAACTGGTTCAGGCTCAGTGAGCTAAACTGAAGTTCAACAGAAAGAGAAGAAGTGTTGAAAAAGTCCAGCAGGCTGTGCTGGGTCCCTCCTGCAGCATGGGGGCATTTGATAAGACAGGAGCTGGTTCCCAGGGGTGGTCAGGATTTGTCCCCTACATCAAGCATGGCTGTGTAAGGAGATGAGAGCTGAGTGCTCCCTCCATCACTGCCACTGCAAAACTCATTTGGCTTTTTATATGAAACCTCAAAATCATGGGAGATGCACAGCCCCAGGAGGATGCTGCACTGTCCGACATCTGGATCCTCCCCCAAATTAGGGCCCTGGCTCCCCATGAAAACCTGAGCTTTGTATTGTGCCCCTGCTCTGCATCACAATTTCTGCTTATTAAAGGAAAATTGGTTTTGCAAGGTGTCCTGGTATGTGAATGTTCATTACAGCAGAGCAGCACAGCATGAATGCCAGGCATTGCCACGGGAACTCCATAAACACAGCACTAACGTGTCTCATCTCAAATGAAGTCTTCTCAGCCAAGCAGAAGGAAACAATCTAGAAAATGAAGGAGACAGAGGACATGGGAAGTTTCTAGGAAAGGATTCTGGTATCCACGGAAAGCTCAGGGGCGATGCAGCAGCTCCTTTGTATGGGTCTGTATTTGCCCCTTTAACGTTTCAATTAAGGCACAAAAATGGAAGAGAAAGCAAAGAGTCACACAAGCATGTGACAGCTCAGTCGTGTGTGTGAGGGAGCTGTCAAGGAGCCTCAGCTGGGGGAGACAGACAGCAGAGCAGCAAAAGTTAAAGACGGGAACAGCAATTCCAAACGATGAGATGTAAAAATGATACCGCAGTTAACGGAGCTTGAACTGAGTTTATCCCAGCAGCAATCTGGCGGTGTGCAAGACAAGCAGCCTGGCAGGTAAGGGCTCCCATGCATCCACAGAAAATAAATCCATTGGTCTGCTTTTCCACGAGCTGAAACCCAATGTGTGGGCAGGGGAGCAGGAAGCTGCTGCATTCCCAGCTCGGAGAGCACCGCTGCTCCCGGGATCACTCCTGCTTCTTCCCCCGGCCCTGTTCACAGCCACAGCATGGCAGACCTTCTGAACAGAAAAATCACCCAACTTGGTCACCTAGCACAGCAGAGGGAGATGAAGGGACAATTTTTCTCCTAATTCCCAGTGTTTCTGCACACCCTGCTAACCACTTCTCCATGTACGATCAATGGCACCCAGCAAGCACGTGGTGAGGAGCAACCACGATGTTTGCCCTCAGATGTTCCCACAACCCGACCTCACAGCATGTCAAATCAAACCATTTGAAACACCAGCTGAAAGGTGGATTTCCAATCCTCCCTCCAGCAGTTTTGCACATCAGCCGTCCCAGAGCGCGCCCCGGGAGCCCTCGCCTGCATTAGCTGCTCACACGCTGTGAACGCTCCCAGTGCTGAGATTGCAAGTCCAACCAACCCAAAATTTCCAAACCCATCAGCGGTTTCACAGCCCGAGGCAAGTCCTTGTGGAGCTCTGCTGGCTGGGAAGTGCTGAGGTGTCAATATTCTCAAAAAAAATCTCAGCGTGGGGCTTGTTTCCCTAAATCACAAGCCATTGCAGACCTTTACCTTCCTAAAAGCTTAAACCTGTTTAATTTTTTAATTGATGTACTAAGGATACAGTTGCATTTTAGCAGCTGTTTCTTCTCCCCAGCCTTCCCCAAGTGCACCCCACACAAACCATCCATGCACCAACACTCGCCCAGTCCTGCATCCATACACTGAAGAGCAGCCCCGTAACAAAGCTGCATCAGCAACAACTCCATACAGGGCTGCTGCTTGACTACTTTAATTTCCCAGACTTGCACAGCTCTTTGGGAACTGATTTATAAGTATAGTATAAAACCTCATTGGAATCGAAAATAATTTATAGACTCGAGAGGAAAAAAATTGACATTTTCTAGATCACACCCCATCGCCATAAATCAATTTCCATTTTGCGCTCCTGGTGCAAGCTGCTTCCAGCCTTGGTAAATAAATGCCAAGGGTAATGAGTTTTGAAACAACCAGGCTGAAAGGAACAAAGAAAATGACAGTCACTGAAAAATCCTTACACTGCCAGGAAACCCCAA
This sequence comes from Aegotheles bennettii, assembly GCA_013398125.1. NCBI lineage: Eukaryota > Metazoa > Chordata > Aves > Caprimulgiformes > Aegothelidae > Aegotheles > Aegotheles bennettii. The sequence goes on along the minus strand of VZRW01006562.1, from coordinate 195,277 downwards.
CTGCAGGTTAAAACAATTACCAAAACCCAAGTGACGAGGCAGAAGAGATCAAGAATTTGACTAAGGAGCTGCTTTTCTCTCTTTTATAATTTTATCTTCCTCCTCCAAACAAAGTCACAGAAGATGCATGGTCCTCTCCTCGTTAGGGACTGCTCCATGGGAGGTAATCACTTGTTGGGGGAGGATGAGCTGCACAGCGATTGCTAAGGGAGGTAATGAACCTCCGAGTGGTTTCAGGCAGTGAGGCTCTGGGAGAGCAGGAGGAGGGGACAAGTGCCAGCCCTGTACTACGGAGGGGTTTTGCATGGAAAGCAAAGGCAGCTGAGAAGAGCCACATGGAGCCATAACGCAGCTTTCACTCACAAGCCCACCATGGGGTCAATTATCAAACTACAAACTGCAACTTCCCAGAGGATAACAGCTTCCTCCAGCTTGGTCTCTGATTATTGCAGTTGTGCAAGTCTGAGTTTGAAGATCTCCTTCATCGAGGGTACCTCGAGGTTCAGGACTTGCGGGTGGCAAATACAAATTTTGCAACCAAATTGTACCCAACCTTCCAGCTGGAGCAAGATCAAACTCGGTGGCACCACAGTGGGGCATTCAATGCTCACCATTGCTCCTTACTCGCCAGCAGCACTATAAACGTTGCAAGGAATATCCCTTTTCAACACATTTACCCCAAAAAAGCACTGGGTGAAGTGCAGCAGAATGGAAGGACCACAGATAAGTCATTGCTGCATCCTCCCTGTCAACAGGATTGGGACCACATCACCTTTGGCATGGGATGAGGCAGGACATGGGTGCAACCGAGATCCCATTTTTTGTACCAAGAAAGAGAGGTGGTCTCTGGAAAATCTGAAAATCATCCAGAATGACCATGCACCCACCAAACGTGACCTCTTGTATTTTATCAGCTCTGCAGCAAACCTGGCTGTCAGTGAGTGAGATGCTTTCAATGCCATCTGCTCTTCTTCTTTTGAAGGCTCAACTCCACTGGGAGAGGCAAGAATCTTTGTTCACCAAACCCAGGGGAGTTCACGTGTTTCTCAAAGCATCTCCTGGTGCTCAGAAGCATTAATCACACAGAGCAGGAGCAGCCCCTGACTCTTGGGCTGTGGATAGGATGCTCCCTTCATGGAGACCAACAGCTCCTACAAAGCTTTAGGATACCCGAGGATAAAAGGTGAGGGATGTAAACTCACTAATTTTTATTGTTACAACGGAGTAAAAGCCAACAGTAAAGGCTTGCACTAACAGCAATCAATTGCTCCGTAACCACCAGGCATTGTTATGCTCAAAGAAAACAGTGAAATAATATTGCATAAACTAGCAAGAAGGTGCAGTTACCGAAGCAGTATCCAGGTGAGACTTCACACACACTCCCTCAACTCACAGCATCAGAGGCACACAGTGAGGGGATCAAACATCTCCTGATGCAGACGAGGTGTCTCAGGACACAGCCTCTCCCAGAGGCACCCATCACCCTGGGAATTGGGGGTTTTCCCTATTGTCTGGAGCTGGCAGCTGCAGCCTGGTGGGGGTCAGCAGTCAGAGCATCTCCCTAAGCCCTGCTGCCGAGCATCCCCACGCCCTGATACCAGGGGATCCTCTGGCCAGCGAAATCATTTGATTTATGAAAGTAATTTGAATTTATGTAACAGAAATGCAAATTCAGCCCTGAGGCCATTCTCTTGTATGCGGCCCAGGAGCCTCCTGGTACACACATGCTTCAGAGGTGAGTTAAAATCAGAGCAAAGCTCCTTAGCAGTCCCACTGCACTAAAGCTTTTGTTACTGTTCAGAAAGAAAAGAAACAAAAAAAGACTATATCAGTCAGAAAAAAAACGGAGTGACTCTCATTTGTCTTCTATTAAGAAAAGCCTGGCTAAGATAGATCTTCTGTGTTCAGACACATGAAAGGAACGGGCAGGTCCCATCTGTCCTTGTCTGGCAGCAGACACCATGTGCATGGTGGGGGGGTGCCAAGGCAGGATCCCAAGGGACTCCCCAAACCACCGACTGGGTCATCACACCACAGCTCTCCCAGCTCCAACTCTCCTGCCTGGGGCTGGGTGTCCCGGGATTTATAAAATACCAGTGTGTAAAGAATGAGGAGAATTTCTGGGAACAAGCCAGGCTTCTTGAAACAGAGATGTGCAGTGAAGGTGGTGGTGGGTTATCGCCACCACTGGTCCCTGCTCCAGAGATGTTGCACATCCAGGAGCCAGCCCAGACCACCCCACACTCCAAAAGTAACTTTTTTTAGCAGCAGAAGAGGAATAAAACACACAGAGCTGATGTAAAACCCTGGAGAGCCAACACTCCCAGCAGAGCAGCCACGGGGCAGAGAAAGCAAATGGAGCAGTGCGTGCATCATCTCGGGGTGCAGAGCACCATCCGCACACTGTGCTTTCCCTGGGGGTGAGCTGCATCCCTGGCTGTGCAACCCAGGAGCTCCATGGTCCAGGTGATGAGGATGGAGCACCCTGTGCATCACCACCAACAGTGGCCGCAGCAGCCCAGGTCAGAGCAGCAGAAACAAAGCTTGGCTGCAGAAAAAGAAAAAAGTTTGCAACTTAAAAGCTTAACAGGGATGATTCACACTTCCCTGCTCCAAAGAGATGTCTCTGTTTGCCAAGTATTCCACCTTGGCTTGACAAAGGGCCATCAGCCAAAGGCCCCTAAGTCACGTAACTCCATCATAAAAGCCTTGGCACAGAGTAAGAGCAACATTTGGGTGTCCTGCTCAAAGAAGGGCCGAGAGAGAAATGGAAACTCCATATGGCTGCTTTATATATCCAGCAGCTTTATATATTTAGCTGGCTGCGAAGGGAAACGTGCAGCTGTTGAGAACAATGATACCAGTTCCTGACCCCGCGCTGTGCCCCAGGAGGGAGCTGTTTACAGGAAAAAGCCCCTGCCCAGCACACCCAGCCGGGCTGCGAGGAACTGAGCAGATGTCCAAGAGCCCACGGTGGGCACCAGCATGGACCAGCACCTCCAGCCTCGGTGAGGCTGTGGGAGCACAGCACAGCCAGAGCAGCGAGCCCTGATGCCTTTGCACTGCTGCACTTGGCATGAGCAGAGGGGGCCTTCGCTGCAGCCCTAGGGCCAGGAGATGACCTGAGCTACTGGAGCTTAACTGGATCTTCAGCCAGAGCAGGTGAAGAAGCTCCCCTGGCAGGAGCAAAGGCAGCAGAACCAAAGCACCCATCCAAAGCCCATCTGCAGAGCAGCACAGGGAGGAAAACCACTGTGCAAAAGGAAAAGAACAAAGGTCTTTCACTCTTGTGAACAAAACAAAAGCCACAAATGATTCAAACCACACTACAATGTCCAGCCTACAAACAGGCACAAGCACGAGGGATTTGATATAACACAGCCACGTGGGCACAGAGGGGAGGAGAAAGTGCAGGACACTTCTCCCTGCTGCTCTATTTGATAGTCTAATACATCACCTAGGTTCAGCTTCAGGATAAGATGACACACACTATCTTGCATTACTACTTTCTCTCAAGTCTAAACACTGATGAAATAAGCCAATCTTTTTTTAAAATATTTTTTTAAATTAAAAAACCTAACATCCCCCAACTCTTATTTGTTTGAATGAAGGAGAAACTGGGTCTATGCAAAGTCTAGCAGAAGTGCAGAGGAGGCATTTTCCTTGTGATTGACAAGATAAAGCCTCCAAATGATTGACAGGACAAAAGACTTTTGTTTTCAGTTGATAGGCAATGCAGTAATTTTCTTTAAATGGCATCTTTTCTCCCCAGGTCTTTCTGAAAAAAGCACAAATGGCAAGATGAACCCCTGCATTGAGCTGTATCGATCCCCTGCCTGGCCAAGGTGGTTGAAGGCCGATTACCACTGTTTTTTCTATGCTCCAGAGCCTGAAGAAGCCAAGTAAATCAAATACACGCTTAAGAACCAGCCCTGCACCCATAACAGCCCCAACCACTGTGGGTCAGCAAAAGCCCCACTGTGTTCAGCTGGAGGGACAAAGATGATGGAGGAGATGAAGTTCCCTTCAACTCTCAGAAGCCAAATTGAACCATCAGATCAAATATATACGTGCAAAAACTATGTACGTGCAGGTCTGTCACAAAAATCCCTGTATCCCACAGAGCCCATTTTACTGAGTCACCACCCAGATTGACCCTGACAAGAGGAAGAAAATGTCTTTTTTTTTTTGCTAGCAGGAAAACCCCAGCAAGGCAGAGGTAGGAACTGCACCATCAGCTGTCTGTGATACAACCACAGCTGCCTCAGACAAAGTCGTCTTTTTTAAAATAATAATAGTCTATACATGAAAAGAACAGAAACATTATGCTTTGCCCATGAATAATGAGTTAGGACACCAGGGGAAAAAAAAAACCCCACGCATGTCAAATGCCATGGTTGTGAGACCATCTCGCATCTGTTATCTGTCTGCACTGTTCCTCACTGCTCCGGCTTTCCCGGGAAGTTCATACATATTTAAAAAGGCCAAGAGCTCCATTACTCCTCACTTCTGATGATATTGGAAGATTAGAGTCCATAAGGGAGAGAAAAGAATAGAAAGCATCATGGGGGGAAAATGTCATCATAGCACTACATCACTATTTACTCCTGATCCTGTGTCTAAAGGAGTTTGTGTTTGGAGGGAGCTGCCAGGGTGGGAGCAGGGCTCCGGGTGCATGAATGAAGGTGGCTCGGAGCAGGCACAAGGCTCAGGCTTCCTGAGCAGCAGCCGTGCAGCACGGCTCTGCTCTCAATGTCCTCCTTGTTCTCCCAGCAGAGTCGGGCTGGAAAACTATTAATCATGAACCAGCGCTGGCACACTCCCTTTCCCAGCAGTGGAGATGGGGGAAGGGATATCCCAGCCCACTCCACTGGCTGGATTTGCAATGTGCACCACCGGTGACTTAGGGTTTTCTGAGTGCTTTTGGCTTTTGCTGACAACTACTTTCTTTGAGCAGTTTTGATTTTCCTTTTTTAAAGAGCAAAGGAAAAAATAAATAAATAGAAGCTTCAGTTTGTTTGTGACTCAGAAAAGAGCAAGCCCTGAGTTATGGTAACTTCCCCCGTGAAGTTGGAGCTATAACAGCTCCGTGCTCGTGCTTACCCTACAGGAGGGCTTGAATCCACACCATAATCCTGAGCCCTGTGCAAAGATACCCAAGGCCAGCAGAAATCTCATGCTCAGACTTTGAGCTGACCATAAGTGTTTTATCACCATTTCAAAGACCACCAAGGTGTCCAAGCCAGCTCTGAGGGGGGGTGAAGCAGCCTGGGCAGCACTCTGTATTTTAGCCAGGGCTCCTGCTGAAGCTCAAAGGTGTCATCTGTACCCGAGTGACAGCAATGACACCCCTCAGAAAACACAACAGTGGAGGCAGGCAGCCATGGGGGGCTGGATGAACCCCCCTGGCAACAGGGGGCAAGCTCATCCTCACCTTAACATCATCTGAGCAGCAGCACTGCAGACACTTCACATGCATCAGCCCATCACTCCTGACAACTATTTTAATATACAGTTCCTTGCATTATTTTCTTCCTGCCCACACTGTCATGCTCCAATTCTGTGAAAACTCGGTGTTTAGGTATGTTTCCACCATTAAAAAAGCCTCTCAGGTCACCATTCAACACAAAACACTCAGCACTGACTCCAGCCAAGGTGAGCACCACCTCTGTGGTGTACGAAAGCCCAAAGCCTGCCCAGTGACCTGCATCTAACGAGAAGATTGTAAGGGCAGAGTAAGCAGATGGTAAGTGCAGCTCTAACCCCCAGGCAGCAAGGGCAGTCAGCACAGCCCCTGGGTCCAACCTCCTCTCTACAACCCACCCGGCTCTTTGCTGAGCTTCCAGGCTCTCACCTTTCCCCAGAGGCAGCCCAGAAGGCCATATCCTTGATTAGCAACTCTTTCGCCTCATATTTCTATGCAGGAACCACAGAACTTCACAGCAACTGAAATATTAAAGCAATAAATATTTGTGTGTTTTATAAATCTTCACATAAATATTTGGGTCACAACCTGCACTGGTTATGTTTTTTCCCCCTCCTTTCTTGCTCCACTTTGACAATTATCGATGTGATGGGATTTTCGTGCCTTACGGGAACACTTTCTCCTTTCAGAAGGAAACGGATGGAGAAAGCCTCAAGCACACTGGCAGCCACACCACAGGCACAGACTTCTTCCAAAGGCTGGAGAAGGACAATTTCATGTGACCTCATGATAATTCTGACCTTCTTGTATTCCCTTGGGTTTTGGGACAGATTTGGAGCAGCCAGTGGGGCTGGCTGGAAGGCAGAGATGCTCTCCAGGAGGTTACTTGTGGGTATGGGGCAGTACCTCATTGGGATTTCTCTCAACAATTCTACAGTGCCATTACTAAAAAGCTCTATTCTTCACCCTGGCTGGGGCTGATTACTATAAACCAGAGCTCCTCTCCCAGCCCCTCGAAGCTCCTTTGCTAGGACACAGGTGTTGCAAAGGAGGACTCACAGATGACAAGCACCCAAGCCATTAACCCCAATTTGTGCTGGAAACCTTGCTTTTGGGTTTTCTGCAAGATAGGTGCACGTTGTACAAGAGGACACAGCTTGAGGACGCCCACAAGGCTTGTGATGCTGAGAAATCATGACATTAAATGACACTACCCACCTGCTCATTCCCATTGCCCTGCAGGACAGAGGGAGCTCCTCCATGGAGCTCCATCCTTACACACAGACATGGGATGACAAAGGTGTAAGTTGTCATGGCAAAGGCAATGCTGCAGCAGAGCCCTCACCAGACCCCATTCCAGACCAAGAAGTAGGAATGAAAAGCAAAGCACAGCCACTGAGCTCAGCCACAGCATTTCTAGCACAAAGGGAGAGACAAAAATTTAATTTATCAGGGTCAACTCTTTTTTGATCAGGGAATAGCCGGCTGGAGCAGGAGAGGACAAAAACACTGATTCTATATTAATTTTAAAGCTGTTTAAAAAGTTACTGCTCCACACTCTTGTGCCTCTCTTTGCTCACTGCTACGCTTCAGCAGCTCTTCTGTCTTCAACGGCTGGGGTCCTAACACTGTTAACCAGGATTTAATTTGCTCCTGCTAATGTTTTATCCATGGTATTAGGTCATGTTTCCCTTTCTGTTTGAAAGGCATCTTCAGCTTACTGGCAAGCAGTGAAATTAATAGAGAAATCATTAGAAAGCATAAGGCTAGGGCCGTGCAAATCACACACCACGGAAGATTATTTCCAAACAATAAAATTAATTGGTGTCATCAGCCACTAGCAGAAACGCAGAGAGAGTTCGCATTAAAAAACATAGAGGATTATTGACAGCCCGTGCCTCCTCATACATAAAACATTTGATGGCATAATTTTATTTTATTATTTTCTATGCATGAAGGCTTTCCCCGCGCGGAGCTGAGCTGAACCAGACAGCAGGATGCATCTGGGACAGCGATACCACGGCCATACCCCAGCTCTCGCCCACACAACGTGGCTACAAACCATCTGAAGACGTGGTGGATTTGGGCACCAGGCTGTATTAACAGCACTGATTTTCAGAGGACAAACACTCAACACCTTTTGCAAGTCAAGCCCTACAAGGATGGGCTATCTGGCCCCAAATTTACTGGCTTCTTTTGGCCACCTAGGACACAAGGACTCGCCTGCTGCAGTCACTTCCAGGGAGCAAATCCCACAGCAAACTACTCTTGATCCTCCAAGGTTTGAGTCTGGGCTCACAGCATCTTCCTGGGTTTTCTCATCACATCAGGGTCTGGCCCATTGGTGACCCATGGAAGCCATGCATGCAAGAACAGGGGATTTTGGCCCTGGCTACAGAATTTCCTCCCAGAAAAATTAAAAACACTGGTTGCAAACCAGCAAAGCCCATACACTTGAGAGGCAGATAAGGTCATCATCTGAGCAGAGTAAATACTAAAGTGCTGCCACCTCTATGGTGGTAAAAAAAAAAAAAAAGAACTATTAATTCCAAGCCTTGAGAAGGCATGTATGACTTTGTTTTGTTTTGGAAAAAAAAAAGAATAAATAGTAGCCTCAAGTCAGGATAATATTTATTCACATGCTTCACTTTGAAGTTCAGCCCTTGTCGACTTCACGTGGTGTGTGCACACGCTAAATCTCCTCGGGAAGAGAGCTTTGCGAAACCTCGGCCCTGAGCAAGGCAAAGAAGAAAGGAAACTGCTTAAACCCAGGTATTAACAAAGCAAAATAAGCCTCGGCACTGGGGGAATTATCACTGTCCCTCCAAAATACAAAGGAGAATTTAAACGGGTTTATTATTGCACCTCCCCCAGTGGTGCAGCCCTGTAGAGCAATTCTCTGAGGTTCAGGGAACTGAATTTCATGGCAGGAAAAGCAGAAAGAGAAGAAAAACCCAATTAATCTCCAAAATAAATCCCCATTCACTTGTTTCCTGACACAGAGGGACTTCCCTATGCTGCCATTTCATCCTGACATCACTTGGATGTGCTTCCACACTTGCGTGAATACCTGGAGAGCTTGAGGCAGGGAGACAGGCAGGAGCAGAGGCACAGACAGGCAGCAACATGCTGGGGCTGGTGGCAACACATCCACACACAGAGCAGAGCCTTAAAAAGCACCATTACATCCAACATCCCCGCAGCAAACTTCTTCCCACATAGCCAGAGCTGCCTTAGCTGCCCTGAGCTTATCTCCAAGAGATTTCCATTTCCTTAAGTAACTCTGGATATTTTCCTCCTCCATGCGTGTGCCTCGAGCAGAAACCACCCGCCCCGGGCTGGGCAATGGAGCAGCAGCTTTGTGCATCCAGCACACCAAACTTCAGGTCAGGCTCCAAACTGCACAGGCTGACAAACCTTCATGCACTTGGCAAACATTTTGGGGTGGGTTTGCCCAGCACATGCCAAGGAGCAGAAAAGCAAACAGAACAAGCAGCACCACCAGGGTCACGCTGCAAAGAGCTCCTTCCTTCACCTCCTGCAAAGCAGGGAACATTTTTTTCTCCCCATAATACCACGTGCACCACAGATACTCATCAGCATCAAAATCCCTTTTCCACTTTACTTGCTGTATTGCCCAGAAAGCAAACACATGGGAAAGGAAAGGTTCCATCTCATTTCTCCCCATGGATCCTCTGACCGGACACAGGTAGCCAGGACGCTAAATTGCACCCTGACACCCTTAATGAACACCGCTGGGTAATGGGGTAGTGTCTCTTATCTGACCTTTCTTTTGGTTAGGTCACTCACATTTATAGCCACGTCTCATTTTTCTTCACGTGTACCCTTGTTACAGCATTTAGTCATTTATGTTTCAGAAGGGAATAGGATAAAAATGGATTTAATGGAGCCAGAAATAGAACGGAACAAAACCACAAAACTCTAAAGATCTGCTGGTCCTTCAGACAAGCAGGAACTCGCTGTGACTAATTTTAATCAATCACTACCTCTTTACGAGCCTTTCTGTGTCAAGACAGAGCTGGAGAAGCATCTGGCAGGAGCAAAGTGCCTGGAGTTACATGGGTTTTGGTTGGTTTACACCAAACAGAAGTGTCTGTTGCAGATGGTGGCACGTGGAATTGAGACTTCACAGAACCCAACAGCTCCTGGGCAAGGAACAGCAAAACTCTACTTTCAAAAAGCCTTCTTCAGCAACACCACCCACCAGCCCAAGTGGCTGCAGCTCTGATGATCTCCCAGGGCTCTCGGCACTGCCCCTTCCCTGCATTTTGGAGGTCCCTGCCACTGAAAACAAGGAGCCCAAAGCTGAGCATCCCTGAGCACGTCCGTCCCTGGTGTGTCCCCAGCCAGTATCTCCTCAGCCTAGTCGAGGGCAGGTTTTCTTCACCCTCCCTTGCTTTTCACTCTCCTAGCATTAGGGTTAAAACTGATGTGCTGATAAAACAGTGTGATAAGGTGGTGAACTTTCAGGCTCTGTTGCTCCTCTGAAGGGTAACTGCTCTTCTGTGAGCCATTGACCAAGAAGAGACACATTAGCAGCAGCCAGGGGAGGTGCCAAGTGCTCCTGCAAGGGGCAGTTAAACCCTTTTATGTTCCAGAAAACAGCTGTTGAGGTGGGAGAGGCTGTCCATGGCCCTGGCAAGCCCCAGCACATCTGCTGAAGGGAGCTGAGCAGCACAGAGGCTGGGATACCACTCTGCTGAGTCCTCTGCCAAGGAGCAGAGAGGGCTGGGCTGCCATCACACCACGGCTATGTCCTCTCCAGCCCAGCCTGGCCACCAGACCCGGTCTCATGCTGGGGCTGACAGCCACATTGGGATGAATTTTGGTTCCCTGCTGGTTTTGTTTCTCTGACAAAGTCATCTGGGATCCAGCCAGATGCCTCTGCAGCCCATAGTCTATCCTGCCAGGAGAATTCCTGGGACATTTCATGAGAAAGGAGGAGAATTCATAGTGGCCAAAACCACCAGTGCTTCAGGCCAGTCCAGTCCCCAAGTCCTTTGCTCTGAAGAACAAAACTCAGACACAGCTCTGGAGAAAACCTCTCCAACACAACCATCCCTGCTGCCCTTCCCAGGAGCTGGTCCAGCTCCCAGGCTGCAAATGCAGGTATGAGGGAAACCCAGACAGAAACAACCTGTAATTTCACAGCCCAAGTCTGCTGTGTGGACCTACCACAAATGCTCTGGAATCAGAAGAAGGTCCAACGCTGTCCAGTCCCTGATGTTATGAAGAAAACCTCCCCTCTGGCATTTTTCTTAAAGCCTCAGTCCCAGGAACCTTGCAATTACTTGCTAACTGAGCTCAGTTTTATTTTTCAAGTTTTTAGCCCCTTGCAACTGCAGGAAAAGCCTGGAGCATTACTCACGTGCTCCGTACTCACTTAGAAACAACCTTACAGTGCTGTTTTTAGAAGAATTAACCCACTTTGAGAGCACAGCAGCCATACACCCTGAATTCTCTGCAGCACCAACAGATGAATGCACAGACACAAGAGTCTGCTGCGAGCCCGTGCACCCAGCCAGGGTGCAGAATGTCCAGGCAGAGCCAAGCAAGCCCCTTCCTCAAGGGACAGCAGGGATTTCTGCAAGGCCAAAAGGCCACCCCAAAAAATTACATCTGGCAGCTCATCAGGAGAAACAGCACTGAAAACACACACCAGCGGGACGCCACCAAAGTGTTAACCCTTCATCCCCCCCAAAATTCCTCATTTTCTCCCCTTTTTCACCTCCCATCAGCATTTAGGATCTCCAACCAATGCAATAAGTTGTGTGTTCCAGTTTGCCCGGGAAGGGTGGAGGAGAAGTTTTGATTTGAGGACAGGTTGAACACGGCCACCGCTAATGGGGAGACTGCAGCGAGGGGAAATTTCATCAATGCACAAATGGAATTTGCCACGAGGCATCTAAGAGTCAATTCTTCACACTCCAGTAATTAGAACAATATTATGAAAAAAGGCGAGGGGGAGGGCGGGAGGCAGCACACACACTGGGACTTGGCTGATGGAGGCGAGGGGCTGAGCGAACAGAATCAAGTGAGGCCTCAAGGCAAGAGTCCTTCAGATGGTTCCCCGCAGGCTGGATTGAAACCAAAAGTTTATCCACTTCCCAACTGTAGATTTTTCTATGCATGCATGTTTTTAAATAAAATTTTGTATTTAGGTCAAATATGGGCTAATGACCCTGACACAGCTTCGTTCTTTACCTCAAAAAGACCATCAAGGTCACCAGGTTTTTTTTTTTTCCTTTCCAGGTCAACACACTCAATCCAAGGTCCTGCTAACAGAGCATCCTAAAGACTAATAAATCTTCATAAAAGTCAAATCCCATTGAGCACTCTGTCCCAAAACTCAAGATTCCCACAGAGGAGCTGTCATCTAGGTCTACAAAAATCAGAACACCCCAAATTGTTGTATTAGCTGAAAATGCATAAAATTAGCATCCAGCATCTACTACATCAGGATGAAACATCCCTGCTGGAAAACAAAACAAAACCAAACAGACCTACATGCTGGTGGATCCATCTCTACCACCTGCCTGGCCGCTGGAGCAGCCTCTCTGGGGAACTGGTGGACTCTATTTGCTGCTGCTCCCCAGTGTCCCACGTTGGTGTGCCCATACACAGAGCCCTCCCAGCCAGTTTCACCATGTTATTTCCAGGAGCCAAAATATTCATTTTTAAAGAAAAATTAATTTGCTGTGCAAATCTAGCTTCTGCAAAGACAGCCTGGGAGCAGACCCAATGCGTGGGGTTCAAGATATACCGACACTGTACAATGGTTGCTCACATCTGCTGGAAGTTGGAATCAGCCTGTTCAATTCACATCTGCAATGAACTGTGATCTCAGCTCTGCTCCTGGAGCACAAAGGTCCTTTTGATAAATCTCTATGTACAGCGACTAAAGCACTATTTCCACATGAAAGAAATATATTCAGGTTTTTTCAGTAATCTTTACAGTCCACTGGCTTGGAAGACCCATTGCTCTTTCCCATCGGAGAGCTGTTACACCCCATCAGGCTCAGGTACCTCGTTGGGACAGCAGACAGCAATGCAGCTTTGAGACCTTTCATAGAATCAGAGAGGTTGGAAGAGACCTTCAAGATCATCCAATCCAACCCCTATTTACATCACCACTGAACTGTATCACCCAGCACCACGTCCAGATGCACCTTGAATGCTTCACAGAATCACAGAATTCTAGGGGTTGGAAGGGACCTCGAAAGATCATCGAGGAAATGCATGCCAAGAGGAGCACAGCACTGCACCAACCTTGGTCCCTCCACACCTTTCTCATATGGGACACCCATGGTGCTGGAGATCTCAGCCTGTGGCCACCGTTAGGGTTAGAGCTAGGGTTAGGATTCAGAGAACCACAAAGCCCAGAGCTCCAGGGACACTGGGGCTGCAAAATGCATGCCAAGAGGAGCACGGCACCGCACCAACCTTGGTCCCTCCACACCTTTCTCATATGTTTTACCACTCACAGGTTTTTCAAGGGAAAAAAAATATAAAAATCTTTTTCTCTCCAATCTTGTCTAAAATTACTGCGAAGAGATCTCAGACAAATGATGAAGATAAAGGAAAATCAATTGCATACACATTAAGGATATGCATTTATCCATGTCCTGATCAATATCCTGGATTCCTTGCATGTTAAAACACTTCCATCGTTATTTAAGGCCCAACAGCAGAATTCTCCCATCTAGACTATAGGAGTTACGAAAGATCCTGCCCATACTTGTTTGATCTGAAACATAATACCCCTAATGTGACCCCTTGGAAAAATACCGGGGAAAGCAGCCAAGAAGAAAGAAGAGGGGGGGGGAAAAAAGCTTCCCAGAACGAACATTTCTGGCTCTTTCAGTTCCACTGAGAAGCTGCACATCTATAAACAAACCAGATCTGTAAGCAGGGGAGAGAGGAAAGGGAAAAAGCAGAGAGAATTTGCCACAGCACAGCTAAAGCTTCTACAGTAGTGAACACCAAAAGGCCACCAGTGCAGTTGCTGGGATGCTGCATTTTCATCTGCCCTGCTTGGCCATGGCACCCTGAGCCCATGGACAGTTCAAGCCTCACAATCCCCCGTGCACGTTCCAAAGACCTTCCAGCACCTCTCCTCCATGCTCCCAAAAACAAGAGCAGCTTTAAAAACAGTGGGAACTCCCCTTGTGGTGTTTACTGGTGCCAGTCCTCACCTGCCTAGCGATGCAAAGCCCCTGGCAAGGAGCTGAGCTTCTCCATGGGCAAGGCTTCCAGCTACGGCAGCTTAGTGAAAGGCTCAAGCCCAGTGGACACCAAGCCCAACATCAGAGAGCACTGGCACAGGCTCCCCAGGGTAGTGGTCAAAGCTTCAAGCCTGACTGAGTTCAAGAAGCATTTGGATGATACTCTCAGGCACATGGTGTGACTCCTGAGGTTCCCTGCAAAGGTACAGGGGTTGGACTTGATGATCCTGGAGGGTCCCTTCCAACTCAACATATTCTGGGGTTCTATGACTCTACGATCACCCTGGGCTGAGGACCAGCAGGAGCAGGTCTGATGCTGCAAGGCACTTCCTGGTAGAGAACCCAGCCCCAACAACCAGAGACCTTGGGTAAACGTGGGTGTCTGCTTTCAGCCATGCAACATCTCACCAGCCATAAGACCGTCAAACACACCAGTGTGGCCCCTCCGACAGACAGCCGGGAAGATGCACAGCTCACCAGATTTTTTCTAGGGCAATTCATAGCAGAGCAGAGGGAAATTTCCAGGATTCAGAGCCTAAAAATGTACATTATTAGAGGTGTGGCAGCACCTACTACATCCCTGCCAGCAAACACCGCCCAGCTTGATGCTGCACAGCAGAAAGCACCGTCTGGTACACGCTTGACTGGGCACAGAACCCTGCGATTCATCTGCCCTCTGTTTTAGGGAAGTTCAGAGTCAGGGTTTCCTGTACATACTTTTAGCATTCCGGCTGAAAACATCTGCTGGACACACTGCACCTGCCAAGGCAGCCCCCCAAGAACCGCAGCTGATGTCCTCAAGCTGCTCGGCAGCAGGAGGGTGGGAGGAGGGTCCCTGCATCACCCCACATCCAACAGCATCACCCGAGACCAACCTGCACCATGGGAGGGTTGTGGGCGATACAGAGCTTGGTACATCTGGAGTGTGAGACCAGCAGCCCCCAAGCCCAAATGAACCCTCAAGGCTGGCAAAGGAGGAGGGTAAAAAACAAAAATAAACCCATGCTGTTCCATTCTGCCTTTCCCACTTGCAGCATTCATCCCCAAGTCTCCAGTACAATTCCAGCAAGGCCATTTAAAGCACTGTTGGCCAAGCACCAGTTGACCCAACGCCAGCACGGAAGGGACTGAACATGACCTGCAGCTCGGGAGTGAATCATCAACTGGCTGGTGGTGAGGACCCTGCACGGGCACGCCACGAGCTGCAGCAGCAGGGCTGCTTTCCTCACGCTCTCATAGATTTCCTGGAGCTGGGGCTTCTCCCTTGGGTGAGGACTCCAGCACCCAAGGGCTCTGGGCAAAACCCTGCGGGCAGCATCAAAGTTACATGTGAATTTTCAGCTTGTTGGCAAAGCACTTTGGTCCCTTCTGAGAAGCGTGGTGATGGTCTGTACAGCACGATATCGCCCTGCAGAAGCTGTGCTGCTCTGCTCAGGCACGTGGAGGGCAGCAAAGGGACAATGTGGGCTCAGGCTGCACCCACGGGTTCTCCTTCGGTGGGGACAATGTCACGGCAAGCACCGGGAAGACAAAGGGTTAAGTGGGTTCCTGGTTTCTTGCATGCACTCACACACAATGCTCTCTGCAGGCCAGTTACTGTGCTGCTCTCTTGGGAATTAAAAAAAAAAATATACACCCGCCCTTCTTTTGGAGAATTCTTCCCACTTCCCAGCCCACACACGTACTGCACCAGTTACACAGCAATTGGGAACGTTTCCATCTGCGATAGGATCCCTTTCTTGACACACATCCAACCACCACGTAACAGCCATCCGAGTAGCTGGCACAGAGGAACACAACAAGGGAAGGTCTGTCCAGCTGCCCGGTCCTCCAGGGGATCTGTAAACCCAGAGGAGGCATTGCCGAGCTGTCCACGGGATGGATGCTGGGCTGCCCATAGCACTATCACACACTCCTCTCCACCCCCAGCCTCCATCACTTCACGCACTCAGCGGTGCATACAGAAAAATGCATCACTTGACTTGCTCTTGGCTTAAAGAGGTCACAAAAGAAAACAAAACAAAAAAGTTAAGAATGGGAGAAGGAATGCTGCTCCCACCACTGCGGGAGGGCAGGCGCTGGGCTGGCTTTGTTACAGCACCACAATGCAGTAGGTTCCCAACTACCTATATTATTTCCTATAAATCTCCCCCTTTCTCCTCTTTATACACCCGAACTGTTAAAAAGGCAGCCTTTAAAACACTGCTGCGGGGATAATGACTTGGAGGTGAAGTTAGAGATGATGGAGGGAGGGGAATTCTCAGCAAAGAAACAGAGAAACACAAACCACCAACTCTCGGTTATTAATCCCTTAAATAATTCTGACAACGCTCACCACCTCCTATCTGAAACCAAGCAGGGAACTCAGCTTTCTGACTCTGTATGTGTGACAATGGCAGTCGAGCTCCCAGCAGCCCATCCTGATGGCTGGCGAGGTGGAACCTCTCATCTTGCAGATTCCCCAACCACAGGATGCTGGTGATGAAGCTGGGGACAATTCTATAAGGGCATTCCCTGAGGACAGCCTGGATCCTCCCAGGGCTTTCCAAGAGTGCTCCACACGCACTCCTTGGTCTAAGGAAGGGGACGTCTTTACACCAAAAACACTTTACAGAGGGCACCCATCACATAGCACCAGCACATCCCCCCCTCCCACCAGTAAGGCAGCTCTTGCTGCAGCCGCTGGAGCGTGCCAGGCTCAGGGCCACCCTCCCCACCACGCACATCTCCTCCCCAGCACTTCAGACATGCAAGACAAGCCACGTACAAGTCCTCCACCAGCCACCCACGAGGCACACGTGCCAGTGAACCTTGGTGGACTCAATTAATTAAGAGGGAGTGTTGATCCAGACCCCCCTCCCCTGAGCCCTGCTGGAGATGTGAGGCTGGTGCAGTTCTCACCAACTGGACCAGAACAAAAAAAAGAGTGAAAAACACTACTTTAATCTCAGGATCAATATCCCCTCATTTTTCAGCTGACCTGTAGGCCTCTTTCCTATTTCATTTTTGGAACAGCCTCATCTTGTCTCCGCAGGTCAGGGTAGGAAAGACCCCTATCTTGCAAAACAGCTTTTTTTGGAACAGTGCAGAAACTTCAAAAGAAATTCAGGACCATTACATACATCAGGAGAGCAGAGAGGAGTGAGAGGCTAATAAATGGCACTCTCCACAGGTTTATGAATATTTGAACTATATTTCTCAAATAAAAAAAAATAGTACATTACTGCAAGTTATTGAAAATGAGTAACTCCCTTTAATGAACCTTGCTACTATCATGCTGACTAATAGAGTGATAAAGAGTTTAATCCATATTTATGTACATTTTATCTCATTACAGTTGGTGCCAATAAATTAGCAAGTCCAATAAGAGTTACATTCATACCATCACTGCTATTAAATGTGCATGAAGTACCGTGCACCAGCACCCTGTACGTGAGCACTAGCTTTTTATTTGATCTCTTTTTTTTAGGAGCCCAGCTGTATTAGCAAAGATGGGGCACTGCAGCCCTGCAGATGATGGCAATTTTAACGGGTTTTCTTCCTTGGAGCACTGCTTCTGCATCCAGGCAGCCACGGAAAAACACCTTTGGAGATGGCACTAGTGATTACGGATAACTTTTGAGCCACTTCAAATAGATAAAATTTGAAAAAAAATTAAAGAAATAAGAGTGAACTTGCAGAAAATAATATAACAATATATATTTTAAGCTGTCTTAAAGGGGCACATCTAGAAATGCAGGTGGGCAGCATTTTAGGTCACTTTTGGAAACCTCTATCACAAAACACAGCTCAGCCCCGGTCACGGTGGGATTGCTTAACAACTGGACAGTGGGAAAAAAACCTGGCTGTGAGCGATTCAAACTGGCCTTTCGACTCCCTTGGGTAACTGGGAAACACTGAAATCAAGATTACAAGAAACATGACGCATCTATTTGGCAAATGCTGCCCTTGCCAATTACCCGACATCCCGCGACGGCAGAGATGGAGCTTCTCAGCTCCACAGGGATTTCAGCTGGAGAACCCCACACGATCCCATTTCATCAGCTGTTATCCTGGTGACTGTAAGGAAGCAGTCACTTCCCAAGCTTAAAACTCAACCAAGTAGCAAAACCAGGGATAAAAACCCATATTCCTGGACTCAAGCACCCCCAAACCCCACTCACTCCTTTGGAGGAGGCTCCATGGACCCTATGGCAGCTCCTCCTTGCCGAAGCCCTGGCTCAGCAGCCAAAGGGAGCTCTGGAAAACTCTCTCAGAATAACAGCTGGTCAAGGCAAGACTGAGGGATCTGATTTTCCTTCCTCTTCTAAAGCACCAGTGTTTTTCTTACACTAAGAAGCCCTGAAGAACCCTGCAGATTCCAAAGGACCAGCATTTACGTATAGGTTGGCAGCACAGAAACGCAAGCCCTTGCCTTTCTACTCAGTAATTACACTGCAGCAAAGCCAGATGCTATTCGTGATTGCTGTCTCACTGGCTTTATGGTTTGGAGGAGAGAAATAACTACTTAAGTGGCATCCAGAAAGGAAACACCCAACACCACTCCACCAAGGTTTCTATGTAATTAAATGGTCGACTGCTACTGCGCTCCGTTCAGAAGTCTCCTACATGGCGTAAGTGTCTTGTAACCAAAAAAAAGCTATTGATCTAAGGGATGAATAGCTCCAGGAAGAATTTTTTGTGTGTGAAGTCTGTGTTTGGCCAGTGGGAACGTGAATCAGAGACTCCTTTTGCTCTCACTGTGACTCAAAGCAGAAAGGTGCTTTGGTCAACAGCAGATTTTTCCCTGTTTATTTGGTTTGCCACTGTTGAACACAGATCTGAGGATAATACAAGAATGAAAGGTGGCAAGGACAATGGGGATATTTTGACAGGCTTCCAAGGG
This sequence comes from Aegotheles bennettii, assembly GCA_013398125.1. Taxonomy (NCBI): domain Eukaryota; kingdom Metazoa; phylum Chordata; class Aves; order Caprimulgiformes; family Aegothelidae; genus Aegotheles; species Aegotheles bennettii. The sequence goes on along the minus strand of VZRW01006562.1, from coordinate 176,721 downwards.
AATTTAGGGTGGTGCTGACCTGAGCAGCTGATAAAAAACTGCACTGGGAAAAAGATCAGCAAGGCTTCTGTGAGTCTCACATCTTGTAAGGTTGTTTGCTGACAACGCACATGAAAATAAGCAAGATTCCAGCAATAAAGTACATTTCAATTTCTTGGAAGTTTATGACAAGTTCTTTTATGAAGTCTCCTAAAAAACTAAATTACCATAGGGTATAAAAGGAATGGCAAATCATCCCCCATTCCCAAGTGACAAAGCTGAAAGTCCCCCAAAAAAGTGAACAGGAGGAGGAGGATGGAATAGCTGTTCCCTAATCAGACCAAAAAGGAAACCAAACTGTGTTCAGCTGACACGTTCCAGCAGTGTTTAATGCCAGGCTCTATTAACAGGCATCTTAGACAATTTGAAACAGCACAAAGCAAGAGACAATGTGGCAATAAAGCAGCATTTTAATTAGCAGCGGTTCTTTCCCCAGCCCAAAAGGTTCCTTCTGTGTATTCACATTCCCAGAACAACAAAAGCCTTCTTGTATTTCATAAATCAAAAAACTCATAAAACAAGCCCCTGCAATTGCACATTCCAGATAATGGTCCAGAAATAAATTAGGCAATAAATATCAAATAATATATCCCCATCAGCAGTGAAAATCTACTCTTTGGATAATCAGAAGATGCCTTCCAGCAGCTTATGCCTGGTAGCTCGAAATAGGTGAAACAATAGAGAGCTTTAATAAATCTTTTAACACCTCCTCCGCTAAAGAATATAGCAATTGTCCAGCCTAATAGCTTCCCTGAGCCCAGTATCCATCACAGTAACAGCACAGCCCTGATGCTGTTCAAGTCAAAAGCCAGGGTAGCAGAACAACGGCCACTTGTCAAAATCAGGGAGGATTTTCCTCCCTCGCAGCTGGGTCTTGTTCAGCAAGACACAGAAGCGCACACTCCTCTCCTCTCTAGGTGACACATGGCCCAAACACAGGGAAAAATATCCAAATACACTTTTCAGAAGGACTTGGGACTCATTTCACCCTGCCATGAAACTTCGCGACCCCTCTGGAAACTCAGTGGCCACAGTACAAAACCGATGGCGATTTTGCTCGTGGCTGCTGGGGAAGGACTGTGTGAGGTCTGCAACAGCAGGGTCAGGTCAGAAGCACCTTGTGGATGAAGGGTCCTTGTCCCAGGGTTGGTACAAACCTGGGTCCAAGGCTTGTAATGCTGCTGTAGGGAAAGGTGCTGCTGGGGTTGCAGGGTTCAACCCCAAGCTGGTTTAAGATGATACTTAGCACCAGTTTGAAGGTGCTGGTGCTTACAGGGAGCTCATGGGCGAGGAGATGGCGTGGCTTTGGGCAAGGAGATGGCGTGGCTTTGGGCAAGGAGATGGCGTGGCTTTGCACCAGTCACCCAGCGAAGCATCTCGAGCTGGGAAGAGGACCCAATATTCTGACCTCAGCTCAGCACCCAGTCCCCAGGGCCTCTTCCAATTGCTCTTGTGAGCACATGGATACAATATTGTGATCCCCCCCAAAAAAGACATTTTTCCCACACATTAAAGCCCGATCCCAGCAGCTTTGTAATTTACAGCAGAAAGCTTGAAGGCTTGATGACCCTTCACTAAGAACACAGTAGAATCAACCCCTACATAGGCAGTCTGCCATGAGCACAGGGGAACAGGTGCCCAGCGCATGGGTTAAGGGTGCAGAAGCTGCTCAGAAAACCACAAAACCTTCAATTTTCATCCAAATCCTGTATCACAAGTCCAGAGAACTGCCCGGTGCCAGAACCAGGAGCTCGGGAGCAACTCTTACCTTTCCAAAATCCCGTACATCGAAGAGGTCAAAGGGATCAAACAGATCACTGTTCCTTAAGCCAAATTTGTCGTGACACACTTTCAGGAAGGTCCGGATGTTCTTCAAACAGAGAAACTGGAGGAAACACAAAAGAAAGGGAGGGGAAAAGTGAGCAAGACAGGCACAAACTTTAACTAAGATTTACCGAGTTAAATTCACATACAAGACAAGTTAACAGGGGCTTAGAAACTTGCCCTGAAAAGCCAGGCATTAGTTTATTTGTTGTTACTGAAGATGTCAGGCTCCTGGTGCCCTGAGAGCACTCCTGTGTTCTCAGCTGCGCACCAGGAACAAACGCCCTTTTGAAAAACAAGCTTCACATAAGGTAACACTGCAGAAGGGCTGGAAAACTCCAGCCAGGACGTTTCCCTTTCAAGGTCAAAGCCAAATATAAATTACAGCTGATGTTCTACAGAAGCCCAGTGTTGAACTTTTAACCATTTCCAGCACAATCTTATTTGGTTCCCTACAGAAGGGACAAGTTACAACACTTGCTGGGCATCCATACACATGTACAGAGACACGCAGCCCAAACAACAGACAGGGACAGCGAAAATTAGGGGGGTTTGCTTTGGGGTCTGAAACAACTGACAGCTTATTCAAGTAACATTTGCTTCCTTATCCTTGTACCTCCCAGATGCTGCAGGCACCACAAATGCAAACAGACCCATGAAACACCAGCCCATTTGCAGCCAGGAGCTGCCAGTCCTGATGCTCAGCCACAGGAGCTGCTCCTGACCCAGCTCAGGTCCCGCTCCCAAAGCCATGGCAATCCCTGGGGCTGTTTCCACCAGGCATTGCTCATCTTTAATCTTGAGGCAGAAATCTCACCCCTCTAGGGACCATCCTGGGTTATTCAGATAGCTCAACTGGCCGTGCCACATTATGTCTCTCTTTCAAGAAAATCCTGTCTTTGACTACAGCAATAATTGACCGTTTGTGAGCGCTGGGGATTTTGAAGTCTGGGGACTCCAGATGGTCTCGCTCCAACAGTGATGCCTGGCAGCACAGGGGCAGAGATGAGAAGAATAAAAATCTGCTTCATTTTTGTGGCTGCAACACCTACATCCCTCAGGATGGGCTGACCCTGCTGAGCAAGCCCATCAATGTCACTTCTTCCTGCACCCTCACGCTATTCCACAAAACACCTTCAATTTGTTGCTGAATTTTAAAACAACTCTTCTTTCTTTCAGCAAATTCCTCGCAAACACATAAAAACATGTTAGAATTCTAAGTGAATCAACCCATTAAAGAGGTGAATCATCCCCACGTGATAAACAAGCACAGGACTCCTTTGGGTCAGTGCGGTTTTGTCACATGGCTCCACTACTGCTCCCCCAGTTGCCATCAACCCACCGCCATGCAAAAACCACCGCTCGCAAACTTCACCGAGAGTTCAAAGCAACACAAAATAGCTTAATTCTCTTTTAATTGACAAGACTCAAAGCAGAGTCTTTGGGGCCATCATATCTCCACAGACATGACTGCAGTGCAGCTCATCGTTATCACTGCATTTGGGATCACACGTGAGGTTTGTGGAGATGGATTAGCAAGACAACCTCATTAACAACAACCTGATTCACCTACACAGACAAAGAAATAACCTTTACCCTTCTCCCCATTCCAGCCCCCTCCACACCAAGCTGTGGAACAACAGCAGAGCTCCCCCATCACAGGACATTCCCATCGCATCTCAGCCTTCTCATTAGACAAGCAAGTGCCGGAGGCAGAAATTGAAAACAACTCTGTTTTTCTAGGGCATTCCTCTATCTCACATAAACACTGCAGTAAATATAATCCGTCTAGACTGAGAGGGTTTTTTTGGAATTGCTTTACAACCCCTCTCACTGATACGGGTTATGAAATAACTTTTATCTTCTGGGTCTCTGCAAGTATTTACACCCCGGGCAAACCGGCTGCTTGCAGCAGGGGTGTATTTTCTGTTGCACTGCAGTCTCATTGATTTCAAATTTCTAGCACGTGTTCATTTTAAATCCTTTTAAGCCTCCAGTTTTGAAAGTTAATGACACAGGTTATAGCCGTAATCACACGCAGCAAGAGGCAAGCTCCCTTGACAGAACCTCCCTGCCTTCCTGCACCATTCACTCCCCACCTCCTGCTCATCCCCAGGCTGGGGCAGCAACAGAGGCTGAAGCACTCAAAAGTGGACTTTCACAGCGCCAATGCTCAGCCAAGTGCAAGACACCCAATGGGTGTGAAAACCTGAACCCTCTGAATGACACATTTGTGGTTCAAATTCCTGAAAAAGCTCAAAGTTCACACTACCTCATTCCTGAAAGATCACAGAGGGATCACACATCCAAGCAAACAGATGCCTCCTCCTGATAGTGTTTCTAACAGGGGGCAATCCCCAGCCCCACCAGGGCTTTAGACCCTCATCTCAGCTTGGCCCCGGTGAGAAAGGACAGGACCGACTGCGCTGCTCAACATCTGCTGCGTCCAACTGTCTTTGCTCATCCAATCCAAATCTGGAAGCCATCTCAGCACCCACTGCTAACCAAGCACAAGGCACCAGCAGCAGTGCCACCAACTGTCCCACAGCTCCAGGTGACGTCTGCAAAAAGCCACCAGCCACTGCCACCACGCAGTCAGCCCACGAGCACAGGCAGATGAGGAGCATCAAGGAGGAATCTGAAAATCTCTTTAAGGAGTTAATGAAAACTGATGTAAAACAAGAAACCAAGGCAGCAACACCACGGTCCTGCTCCACCAGCTGAGCAAGGCCACCACATTGCCCACAAGCAAAGCCACCGCTTGGGATGACAACTGTGGGTAGGTTTTAGCCCCACTCCTCATGCACAAGTAGTGTACAACCCACACACGGGTGTTAGTAGCACAATTTACTCCTGCACTATTTCTCTCTCAGCAATCTGCAGAATATCTGCTCGTACTTTTGCTCACAGGCTGGTTGGCTGTTGATGGAAGATCAGGAATTGTTGGCCTGATAGCGTTGTACTCAATGGCCACATGTTAAAATCAGCTACAATTGAATATGAACTGTGCCAAGGGCATTTTATTTACCAGCCAATCACACCTTTGGACAAGTAAACACTCCGCAGGAGAGAGAAATCAATGTTCTCTGTGGGGCTCATTCACCACCTGTCAAGCCCAAAATCAATGGTACCATTTATAAACTCTGAGTGAGACCAACGCCAGAGCAGGGTCCTGCAATCTCCTTCGGTGTGATGACCAGTGGGAGCCCAAGCACCTCACATCCCATCCTGCCATCATCCTCCTCTGCACCCTCTGTGCTACTCTGGTGCTGCAAAAGGGCATCAAAGCTCCTTTCACTTGCTCCAAAGTCAAGAGCAGAAAGACCAAGAGCATCCAAGCACCCAGCAGGGAGCACAGGGCTGCAGCTAACCTAACCCAGCATTGAAAACTGCACACATTAAATCATGCCCTTTACCCAATCTCTCCACCTGATCTAGCTCGCCTCCACATCAAGGCATTTACCAGAATCTCAGGAACAGCAATGAAAGTCAAAAGCACAACTAGACCCTGCATCCCCCCACCAGCAGCAATCTTCCACGGCTTTGTTCCTTCTCATGCTTCGCCCCATTGTCTCTGGTGGAAAGGAGCAGCCACAGAAACGACACAAAACATCTCTGTATGGGAAGGAAGATTTTTTTGCACATTTGGATTCAAGTCGCAGCTCATCAATTACTGTAGATGGACAGATTAAATTTCGGGTTGTTGGACAGCAGATTTATCTACTGAGAAGTGGAGAATGAAATTATTTCTCAAACAATTTAGTGCTATTAATTCCTCCCATTTCACAGGCATTCCTATCACTGAGCACTCACGGGCTAGGCAAATTCCACTTAGCAAGGCTGATTAATGAGCCCAAAATGCTGATGATCATTGACCTCCCCACAGTTTCTCCTTCTCCACACATCCACCCACAAGCAAGGATCAGCCCTAGCAGAGTACCTGAGAGAGAGCAACCATTTACATTTTAGTGAGCACCCATAGCTTGTCACTGGGAGAACTGGGGGTAAGCTAACCCAGGGCTGCAGAACTGGGACAGGCTGCCAAGCCCCGCTATGGTTCTGCTCATCCTCACATCTTCACTCATCATTGCTCTCACATGGGTCAAGTGGATAAAGAGCTCCCAGCTACCTTACAGGAGCTTCCCATAGAAGTGTTTTGGTTGAAAAAGACCTTGAAGATCATCAAGTCCAAGTGTCAACCCAGCACTGCCAAGGCCACCACTAACCCATGGCCTTCAGCACCACATCTACATTGGCTTTTGAATGCCTCCAGGGATAGGGACTCCACCCCTGCCCTGGGCAGCCTGTGCCAGGGCCTTGAATATGTGAGCTCTCAAAGCAAGAGGTCTCTCAGATAGCACTATTAAGCTCAGGAACCAGAGGCCAGAATATACATAAAATTGCAAAATCAATTAAAAAACAACAAGGGGAGGGCCTGGAGTAACCTAATAAATTACTGAAGTCACAATCCTCAGCCCCAGAGGAACAGCTTTGCCCAACGTTGGCACAAGCATGAACCAGAGCTCCTGGATCTCATAGGAGACACGGCGAGGGCTGGGGGCAAACACCTCTGAGGTGGCAGACGTTGGGAGGCTGTGGGGAGAGCGAGAGACAGAGCGTGAGGTCAACTGATCAAATCCAAATTAGTCAAGAGATGCAGAAGAAATGCTCGGTGGCACGCTGGAGTATACAGTGAAGATGTACAGGACACAACTGTGTCTGGGCTTTCTCTGCTTGCAGGAGGAGCCCGTGCAAAGGGCAGTGGCATCCTGTGTCCTCCCCGGGGCTGCTGTCACCTCGCCAAGCAGCTCTGCAAAGGCCAAGCCCAGCGCTGCAGGAGCTTGTCCTGTTTTATCCTAGGGAAGTTTTGCTGAGCCCAAACTCCCCTTGAGGGCCACCAGGATCATTCCCTTCATTACACAGACTCTTTAGGAGAAATAAAGGGAAAAGAAAGAAAAAAAAGAAAAAAAACCAGAAGTGTGGCTAAAACTCCCACCAGGCAGCTGATGAGTCCAAGATGATACCACAGGGCTGGAGGAGGGGACAAGGACCGAGTCACATCCTCCAGTGAAGAGGGAAAAGAAGTCACAGGAAAGCCCAGATCCTTGTGTCCTTCGAGGCAAATTCCTGACAGCAGAGATGACCTCCCTGAAGCTTAAAGACACAGGCTAAGCCCTCCCTGCTTGGCGTCCGTCCGTCCATCCGTCCCACCGTTGGAGGGTCACCCAGCAGCACACAGGGGCTTTAAATGAGAGGAAGGAAGCTGCAACTTCCCAAAGAAAACGGCGGAGCTGCAGCCGATGACAGTACTTCCCTCCTTTGTGGAGCCCTGCGAGGGCTGCAAACACAGGGCTCTGCTGGGAAAGCAGGGATCATTAAGGTAAGGGCTTTAATTGCAATGCCCAGGAGCTTTGTATCAGAGATGCTTACTGGGTCTGAAATGCTCTGCTCGCACCCCTAAGGTCTGGACAATCCAGAGCTTTTCCCCAGCCACCCAAAATCCAGCAGGTCCAACAGGTTCAAGCACAGCTCTAAACCCCAGCCACAGACTTGAGGTTTGTGTAGCTAAAAACCTCACCACTGAGGTTTTAAAAGAACCTAATCACCAAGGTTTTAAAAGAACCCAATCAAATTCCTTGCATGGCATCAGGCAGCTGATTTACTTCAGAGATTTATCTTTTAGGTGTCCAAGTGATCTGCAGAGCTGTTCCCAGGAGTAACAAGAGCTTCTTGCAAAATCAGGTGGCCACAATCCTCTCTGAAGTCTTCATCAACTCCTCCTTTGAGAGGGAATTTCAGCTTTCCCTGGATGAAGATTGCCAAATCCAAACTTGGTTTTAGTGAGGAACAAGATCTGAGGCTACATAAATTTTGGGAGCTGGACAGCTTGGAAGGATTGCTCAATCTGCACCCTTAATGGACAGTCCACTTCCACACTCATTAAATCCAGCCTTTTATCTTGTCACATGCAGCTCCATCATGGGAAATCACTTAAGAAAGTGGGGGAGAGATGAAAAGATGTCTCTGATTTTACTATTGACATGAAGTCCTAAACTCACATTTGCCTCACTGGGGCTCAGACTCCATTGCTCATGAAACATGACTGTAGGTAAAAGATAGGATGTGTGAAAAAATAAATTATCGTATATTATTATTATATGTTATTATAGTATATATTCTATATTTTTATATATATTATTATGACATATATATTTTTATAGCTGATCAAGAAATGGGATACCTTCCCACGCACTGACTTCTCAGCAAAGAAAATTCAAAACATTTTGGCCAACCCAAAGCTTTAAGACAGGACTTGACCTGAACCATGACAATCAAATTATAACACCGAACTCAGCTGCTAGTAAAGAAAATGAGTAATTGTGTAACCGTGTATAATGTTACACTGTAACGATACGCTTCCAGAGAACTTTCCAAGCACTCATTGTACTCCTGCTCCTCAGGCTGGCGCAGGGAATCGGACCGTGATGGACTTTTGACAGGACAGCAATGAGAACAGCTATGGTACGTCTCTGAGATGAGTAAATAGCAGCCAAGTCAGGAAATCAAGCCTTGTCACATCAAGTTCTCGGGCCAGACCCAAGAGAGGAAGCTCCAGGCAGCAGGCTGCAAGCCTGGGCTAGTTCAAGAAATTCACAGAACTTATTTTTTACTATTTAAAACCAAGCTGCCCTACATAAGTGCTGAGCAGGCAAGCTCTTCCTTTAGAGGCAGAAGTGAACCATGGTGTAGGATCTGAGATAGGTGCTTGCAACAGCTGACTCCCATATCACTTATGCAAAACTGTCAGAACAGACTGTTATTAAATAACCAAACACGTATGTTGAATTAAGGATCTTTACATCAATTCTGTAAGAGCCCCACAGTTTTAAACCCCATTGGTATCTCCAGCCCATCCCTGAGCTGATCGTGCCTCAGGCTGCCACCACTACAGAGGCACATCCTCATTTCAGGACACATGCCAGCCTCACCGCAGACACGGTACACTTTTATTTTTTAAAAAAGTCCCCAAAAAATAATATTTTAAAAGTTCTGTCATCAGATCAATGGCCTGCAATCTGCAAAAGACTTTTTTGGCAGGAGCTTGTATGGATGCCACTGCACCATTCGTGCATCGCAGATCGATGCCATTTTTCTCCATACAGTCACAAATTTTGGGTGACTTGCTTCCAATTAGACTCACTTCATTTTCAGAAAGCCTCAGAAATTACAACCAAGTGTGTTATTTTCCTCACTGCAAGAAGTGCCAGGTTACCTGCCGGGAAGCAGAAGCACTGAACCAACATTCACCCAAGAGCACAGCACACAGAGGGAAAGAGCAACTGAAAAGCCACGGAAATTATTTATAACGCTGCATTTGTTACAGCTTTTACCTTTTCGATTGGCGGTGGAGGAAATAATGGCCTAGAACAACTGCAAACTTGTGTCATTTTGAGATTTGCACCAGCTCGTGCTCCAGGATGGATCTGGAGATGATAGCTCAGCTTTCGGGTCAGCGCTGAAGGACCCCGAAGATGCAGCCGGTGCTGGTGGAAGAGTTGTGCATCCCAGAAGATGGAGATAGCTTGGCTCATGGTGACAGCTGCTGACACACACCCTGACACCGTTACACCTTCCTGGCCTGGTGCCCAAGTTGCTATCTACCCGCAAGGCGCTGCTGAAACCAGGCTGACAACAGAGGCAGTGACAAACGGCACCCAAATGTCACACCGGGGACCAGGATGGCATTATTAGAAGCAGACAACAAACACTCAGAAAACTCCGCTTAATGGCACCAGGTAATGATGCTGAAAGATGTCTCCCAGCTTCTTCCCAAAGAAGTAATTAAAACCAGAACACTACTTTTCACATTACGGGTAACTGATGCAGACCTGCATAGGAAATCAAGCTGCATTTTGCAAGATTAAGCCCACAATCTGCTTTTAATGGGTCTCTCGATGCTCCTCTGCCTCTTGGCAGCACACACTGGGGCTCTGCACCAACAGCAGCTCTGAGCCGGGGCCGTCTCGGAGCAGTTCAGCACCTTCTTCACCCCAAAAGCAACAGGAATGGGGTCGTGGAGGGTGCTCCTGGGCCAGCCATCCCATGCTTTGCTCCTTCATGCACAAACTCCTGATAAGGGGAAGTGGGAAGAGCAGGCAGCAGGAGAGAGGTATCACCACAAATCAATAGAAAACTCACATATTACAGGACCTACAAGCCAGACCTTGCCTGCAAGCCCAAGGGAACAACCCACTGCAGAGCAGCTCTTTCAAGCCTCCTGGGTAGCCAGGCAGAGACAAGCATCACATCTATGGTTATGGGCAGCAGCAGGAGCTGAACCCAACACCACCTGAGCCATGAGAAGGGGTCTGGGGTGCCTCTGCCAGCCAGCGTGTGGAGGCTACTTGTCCTTGGGGATGGAGGATGGACAGGCAGCCCTGAGGCCCCAGCAGTCGCCCAGGGCTTTTTCCTCTCCTCAGTTTTAAATAATAAATATCTCATTGCACTTCAGTGTTGGGAGGAACCAAGGATGTGAAGAGACAGTACAAGCTGGAGAACAGTGAGAGCTTTTGTTTTTACCCACGTTTTAATTGAGGCTCAATTTTTCTAGCTCCAGATTTCTTTGGAAATGAAAGAAAATGAAGCTGAAGCAGAGCAGGAAAAGCAGTTGGGAGCACCAGTGTCTGCAGGATGACAGCTTACTAAGAACAATCCTATCAGTGCAATGTGTTGAAAATTGCTCTGGGTAAACAGGCTATTAAAAATCTTAATAGAGGGAAAAATAAAAGGTTTTATGGCTACATTATTGCGTTTTGGATCCAGGGACCAAGGCTGGATAGACACACCTGCAGACACACCAGCCCCTGGAGCTCTCTGCTGAGCACCTGTGCCTGCAGGACGGCCAGGCCAGACCCAGGGCTTCAGAGTAGGTCCCCAAATCCTACTTGGCATCCTCATAATGGCTCTGAACCCATTTCTGTGTATCAGGAAAGGAAAACCCACCCACCAACAGAGACATGAGCACACATTTTTCTTACTACCTAAAGCACTCATACTGCCTTTTGTGATTTGCATTCACGGTATCGGTTCCTCTCCCTTTTAACATTGCAAGGAAATTGGTTAACTGAATAGTAACTGTAAGTATCACAAAGCTTGGGAGGCTGAGACAGGAAATCTGAAGGTTACCCATCATATTTAATGCATGCACAAGGTAAAAATCAGAATGAACTTCAATGAGGGAAAGGATGGGGAGGCCATTGGCATTACTGTGATGTTAGCTGGTTTGGTTTGTTTTTTTTTAGATTAAAGCCTATGTTTTATCTTTATGTTTTCAAGTAAGCATTTCTGTCCCTTCTGGAGAGAAGAGAGCGGTGTCATTCCTTACTACAGAGTGTCAAGCACCGTTCCAAATCACTCAAGTGCTATAATGAAAGCCAGGTGAAAAGCAGAAGCAAAGCCTCAGTCCTGGCATGGTGACTAAAGGAAACCCCAGTTCTGGAAAGGATGATCTGCTCTCAGCCACAGCAGATGCAGACCTGTCCTAAGCAGCTCCACGTGTAGGTCTGCCCATCGTGCCTCTGTACACACACAGAGCACAGTGACCATCCTCTAACAGCAATACAGGAGGGTGGTGTCACTGGGAAATAGAACATGGCAGCTATTCTATCTGCTCTGCTTTAACCCTGCCTTCAACTCAAATACTGCATGAGCCACTTGCCCACCAGCCTTGGACACTCAACCACATCTATAGTATTTTCCCCTTTTCAATGAAAGAGGGGAAAGGTTTGAAACCAAACTACTCTGATCTACTGCAAAGTGAGATGATTCCAGTCAATGGATAAAACAGCCTTCTGCATTTTTTGGGGGGGAAACCAAAACCAAACAACCTCAACACAGAAACCTTCAAGACATTCAGTAGACACAGCACAGAAGCACAAGCTGCAAAATATCTGTACACCCAATTCAAACTCCCTGCAGCAGGAGCCAGGTGCCTTAAATGCCTTAGCACACATGGAGCCCATAGCCCTTCTAACCCGTATTTTGATCCATGCAATGAGCAGGACATAATAGTTATGAGACCCTAGGACACATGGATAAAAATTGGCATGGGAGATGCCCTTTTCCCAAATGCTCCGAGTTCACTCAGCATCGTACAGAAGCCACACAGGGGAAGGTGATGCCGAGTGATCCGGGTGCTTCCCGGAGTGATTCACCCATGGAGCTCAGGAGAGAGGAGTTAAAACCAGACCCCCAGCCTCTCTTCCTCCCAAACAGGCAATTTCCTGGAGAATCAAACCATTGCAGGGGATATTGGCTCTTCCTTAACCAGAGTCACGTGAAGAACAAACCAAATAAATCCCCTCACCCACAGCCCAAAGGTGCCTTTCTCCCACAGCCGCCTCCCTCTCCTGCAACAGATTACACAGAGCAGATTTTTTTCCTAATTCCATTGCCTATCTGAGCACCAGGGCAGGCTCAGGCTTGGATTTCCAGGTGGAAAAACAAACAACGCATACACACATCGGGAAAGCGGAATTTGGATTTTTTTTTTTCCCCAAGAAAGGAGTGGGAAGGCGAGTGCCATGAAAGCCAGGTTTTGTTTTGCTTTAGTTTCACTGCTTGTCAATTACTCACACCACGGGAAGAAAACATGCCACAAAAAAAATAATCACTTTCCATTGCAAGTGAGTTTCGCCAAGTGAAATTTAATGAGGCTCCAGCCCAAATTAACGCTGTGCTGCAAAGTTTCCCAACACCTAAAAAGATTTGTTGCCACGATGAATTAAACACATCTCCCCGCAGGGACCAGCACCCAACGTTCCACACACAGGTCTGCATCAGACTTTGGCAATCACACGGCACAGGTTTCAAACCATCCAGGACTTGGGTGCATCCCCACCCATGACCTTCACTTCAGGGAAAGGCTTGAGCTGAATTAAACCAACGGGAGCTTCAGTTCTGACCCAGTTTATTTTAAATCTCGCCCTGAGGATGTGACCGTTTCACCTCATCTGGGAGGTTTTGACCCTTCTTCCCAAGCTCAAGAGGCAAATTTTAGTGCTGTGGTGCAGCTCCTGGAGCAATTCGGTCCAGTCCCTCTCTGGCAGGATGAAAACTGGCTATGGAAAATTAATCTACAGGCTACTTAATTTGCAAAGCTGCTTAAAAAGGTCAGATCCCCAGCTCGTAAGAACCACCACTGAGAACAGACCCAAGAGATTAAGATAAATAAGGCTCTGGATATTTATATAAATTAATACTCCGGGAGCATAACGAGATCAACAGGACCCTCTAATCTCATACCTCTACCACACTCTTCAGCTCACATCCGATGCTTATCTGGTACAGTAACACGACAGGGGTGCACTCAAAGCTGGCAGCTGAGGCTCAAAAGGGTTTTAGGAATCTTCCCAAAGTCTCCTATATGTTGTGACTGAACATTTTCCAGCTTTGGCTTAGTATTTTTTAAGGTAAGCCATCCTTTCTGAACCAGCCTAACGGGGGCTAAACATGCACTACCAGGGATATATTTTAGCCTGTCAAAAATATGGAAGAACAACATTTTGTTGTTGTTTTGTGGTTTTGATGTTTTTTTTTAAATTATGCTCTGTTAAATTATTTAATAGAAAGTTCAGTGTGTACATGTAATCACAAACACCAGTGCTCCTGCGAGTAAAGGCAAATTATCCCTGGGAGCTGACTTTTCCCCCTCCCCATTCCTGCAGTGACCTGGGTCTGGTCAAACACAGGTATTTTTCTAAAGCAATCACTTCCCCTGGAAACAAAACTTAACGATGTATTCAGCAGCCAGACACGAGCAGTTACAGCAGGCAGCGTGTAGGAGCAAAGCTGACTCTCCTAATTGGAGTATCTAAACCAAACCCTGTGTAACAGCCTAATTGCATTTGCAGAGCAGGGCGCGTTAGGGAAGGTTACGTTGCTTCTGCTGTGCTGGTCCAATTAATTTGGTACAACTTGAGCACGGAGATAAGACCCCAGGGACATGTTGGGCTGGACCATTAATGCTGTATTTCAGCAGAAGGGGTTAGGAGGGGAATGGGAAGCAGCATCCGATTCCTTCCTCGGCTCAGCTGTTCAACTCCATCTCCTTCCAAAGGCACCCACTCCGCTTTAGCGGGCTGAAAATCATCCGGACATGGAAGAACACTACTCGGAGCTTCAAATGGGAAAGGATCCATACAGCTAACTAGGCAGTGGCCCTAAAAAACTTGCTGACCTGCAAATTAAACTTATTTTATTGGCATGGGTAAGACAGTGTCATCATGCAGTTAAACTCAGACTCTTCACTTCCACTCTTTTTGGCCACAACCCTGCCCTATTTTCCTAAGTGCCACCCAATTTCAGTTAATTTTTACTACTTCAGCTGCACATATAACTGAAGAAAAGTGACCTTTCTCCTGCTTTAAATTATTCCTTCTCTTAGCAACTGCCTCCTACAACACACACACAGTGTAAAACGTATGGAGAATTTTAAGCACAGAATTAAGGTGCGAGAACAAGCGCACAGATTTTTTTTGTCATACTCAATTATGTGTGCAGCCCAACACAGAAGTTACTAAGATGATTTGTTTAGAAGCCAGCACGTTTAAAAAAAGTCATACAGCAACCATTAAGACAGGTCTGGCTCCTGTGAAAGTGGCTATGGCACACATTAGGCTGAGCTGTTAGGAATAAATTGCTCCTCTGCATATTGCAACCGAGCCTATACAAAGGGAAAAAATGAAGGCTACAGAGTATTTTACGTGGCCATAAACACCGAGGGAAATAAAACATCTTCTCCAAGGTATATCTTCCAATGCAAAATGCTCTTACTCAAAGCAGTGCTTCCTCATGGTTCACCGAGGCAAAGCTTTCCAGCTGCTGAGTGCCTCAGAGGGAGGGGAGCACAAATAAAGTCATCGTGACCCATCGCTTCTGGCTGCATTCGAGGAGCAGATTGAGACTTTTCCTGGATCACACTCCACTGCAATCAGCATTCCCTTGCCAGGACTCAAGGAGTGACCAACATCTGTCTGATGGACAGCTGGCAAGGGGTCACATCCTGGAGAGGATGGGGAAGCCAAGGCATTGCGTGTCACAGCCTCCCTTGCTATTGGATGAGTAACTGAGCCTGCCAGGGATCAAAGCCTTTCCACCTTTGGTTCTCTAACGTGACTCAAACACACAGGTAGACCATGCCAAGTCAGCCCATGGTGGCCCTCTCCACACATTCACACACTCAGACCCAAAACCACTAAGTCAAACAAATTGTGTGCTACCAGCTAAGGAGCACAGACCGAGATCCTACATAGAGCTGAACCCCTCTGTGTGCCTGGCCCTGTGCACCCAGGGATGCACACACACTTCTGAACCATTATTCCCCAGCTAGGCAGAAGGGGACAAAGATTTAATTGAGATTTTAGCCCTTCTCTGCTCCCAGATACAAACTCCTTCAATCCTAAGGTACTTTCATAATATCGCCTTGAATAAACCCAAGGAATACCAAATAAAAGTGATGCAAATCCACCCACGATCTGAAAAATGATTGCAGCTCCAGTTCTGGTTTCCAGCCATCTCAACCATTCCTTGGTATCAAGCTTCTGGCCTAACTCAGACGCTCAACTTTTGAACTTTTGTCTCTGCTTCTTCACCACAAGCTCTCAGCTGCTTCGTACCCAGCCACAGAATCTGGTCAACCACACACCCATATCCGTGGAGGACTTCATGGTTACACAATGTCAGGATTGCATCCCTCCTTCCCCATCACCCACAACACATGTGATGCAGATACAGCGACGTGAGAGCTGAGAACTTCACTGCTTATCTTCCACCATGGACAACACAAGCTCCCAGGAACACACCAACACTTTTTTTGATCCCTGAGCAGGACAGTCACACAGCACCTGTAAATCCCAAGTTGTACCTTGCACCACTCCATTCTTTAACGAGACCATTCCCTCCATGAGAAGCTCCAAGGCCCCACTGCATGCCAGTGTCCCCCACAGACCAAACCAGTCCCAAATCTACTCATAAACCCTCTGGAGGGCTGAGGAAACCAGTGTGGCTCTCCTCTAGCAGCCAGAACCTCCTCTCCAGCTGCCACCTCTGCTGGGCTGAGGCTAGAGAGCAACCACACGACCAGCTCAGCTGGAAGGAGGGGCAGCATCCAGCCAAGTCAAAGCAATGCAGATGATAACATCTGACTGGGGGTTTTTTCAGCACTCATGTCCACTGCTATAGGAGATTTTACAGAACCAGGATCTGGAAGCAGCCCACAGCACTCACAGTCCCACAGCAGTAACCAAGTGCTGGCTTTTTTTTTTAACAGTTGCCTTAAACCCACAGAATTTTATTACCA
The DNA here is from genome assembly GCA_013398125.1 of Aegotheles bennettii. Lineage (NCBI taxonomy): Eukaryota > Metazoa > Chordata > Aves > Caprimulgiformes > Aegothelidae > Aegotheles > Aegotheles bennettii. The sequence continues at coordinate 160,499 of VZRW01006562.1, read as the reverse complement.
ACACCTCATTTTTGCACGAGATTTTTTTTTTCATTTTTCATTTTTTTTTTTGTAAGCCACCCACAGAGAAGTTCTGCAAAAGTTTTTCCCAAAGAACAACAGGAATAACAATGCCAAAACACCCAGAGCCACAGCATTGATGTGAGCCCTGGGCTGCTCATCGGCTCCAGTGCTGTCAGTCCTTGTTACCCTGTGATGTCCCAGAGCGTGGCCACGAGGATGTCCCGGAGCCAAGGAGAACGGGGCAGCAAGCCGAGACACTGAAACAGATCCTCAGCCTGACAGACACTGAAAATGTCAAACCCCAAAGGAAGAAATGAGCCAGGAAGCGTTTTGCTGCTCTCGCCCCTACGTGACGCGGGGCGGGATACCCAACCATCGCCAAAAAGCATTTTTTTACCCCAATTTTTGAGTAAAACACAAAGTGGGTGGAGGGAGGAGCAGTTCTGCATTTATTCTTCAGCACTCAAATACATGACAAAGCCTGGCTGCTAATGTGACAAAGACAAAACCAAGCAGTTATTAAGTTACCTTGAGCACAGAGACAAGTTAAATACCCCTTTTTATCTCCAGTTTCCTCCTGTGCTCCATCAAAGGGAGCTCCTCCTGCTCCTGCACTACCAAATCAGGCTAATAACAGCCCTGCTCAGGTGAATAACGGGTTTCTATGGAGCAATAACACTACCTGGTGCCTCGTCTTTATTATACAGGATCTTCACACCATGACACTGTTATTAGGAGAGCTGTCTCTCAAAAAAAACTCCAAATCATAGAAAAAGCACCTCAGAAAGGGGGTTGGAACATTTCCTCCTTCCATATCTGCATGGGAGCAATGCTCAGTGAAACACAGCTTTACTTCTCATCCTCAGGATGAGAACATGACAAACCTGGTGGCTACAGGGAAGTCCTTCCCTCTGCTCCAGCGGTTTAATACCCACAGGCATGCCCAACCTCATCTTTGGCAGGTTCCTCTCTGCCCCCATGGAGTTACAAGGCTGCTGCACACCACTTGAAGTTTTACTCTCTCTCCTTTTATTTACACCCAGTTGAACCAGATGTTTAACTCTGCTGGAGTAATTTTTCCACGCACATACAAGATGATATTATTCATTTAGTCAGCTTTTGTTGGTGGAGCCCAAAGCTGAACATGGGTAGATTTTGGTTTTATTCTTTTATTGTTTTACAAGGAGGGGCATACAGAACATCACCCTCTTGATTGTCTATAATCATTCTGCTTCATACATTTTAAAACATGGCTATTTTAAATTCACTTTCAAGTCTACGAGGCTTCAGAGAGCACTTCAATCGTGTTTTTATGCATTTCCCCAAAGTAATGGAAAGAACAACTTCTACACCAGTTTGTCTGTCTTTCCTTAAGGAAAAATTAAATTCGCAAATCAGAGGACTCCAGGTCTTCTGGAAAAAACACCAGGGAAGAAGAGTCATAGAAATACTTAACACTGCTGATACCTGCCAAGCCACCCCACACCACAAGAGACCACTGAGGTGCTCCTGTGTGCAGAACATGCCCATGAGATGCTCTGGCTCTGGATCCTGCGTGTGGAGCACCCCCCATCCAGGAAAGCAAAGCTATTTCCAGCAGATATTAAATATTCAACCCCACACAGCAAGCCCAGCTCCACCCAGGCAATAGGACCCATCTGGTGGATTTAACCATGCCAGAGAAATGTAAAGACTTGAAAAAGGATCCAGAGCAAGGCAGAACTACTCTTGGCTTTGGGTGAGGGCTGAAACAAAGGACACTCGAGACTTAAATGCACATCAAAGTCCCATAACACAGCACCGTCCTTTCCCATCGCAAAAGAACAGATTTTGCTCACACTGCCAAATATCACCAGGAACTATGAAAATGCAATGAGGCTTCATCTTCCATCAATAAATGCTTTTTTTTTTTCTATAGAGACGTTCACCCACCCCGGCAGCTGTATGCTAATTCCCCCTCAGCACTGCTTTATTATCACTCAGAACAGATGTTACAGCCGCTCCAAAATCTGGAGGTTACAGAAACCATTAACCTGATGTGGGTGCCAGGCTGAGGGTTTGCTGTGGGGTGTTTGGCACAGAGGGAAACGACTCAGCCCTGTCCTTCTGCCACAGCATCCAGCAGTCCCCAACAACAGTAGCGTGGCCAGCAAGGTGAACCAGGCTCTGCTCTCCATTGCAGCACCCCAAATCATCAATAGCAGTGAGAGGATGGGAAACTAATTGATAAAACACCCCCAAATGTTGGAAAATGAAGATGGAGAGATCAAGGGAGATGATGTGATTTACAGGCTTGTTCCAAAAACTCAGGGAAATTAGCTACAAGATCCCCACAGGCTTTAAAATCTTGGGCACAAATGTGGATGCAATAACCTCTTTTTTTTGAGGGGGTTTCTGTCTTTTTTGGGGTGTGTGTGCAAACAAAGTCACTTACAACCACGGATAAATCCAGCCATGAAAGGTTTAGCATTCCCCATGGAGTTGATTTCTCTAGTGCAGCCCAATGTGGCTCCTGGAGTAATTAATGCCAGAATCTATTTATGACCTTTGAATAAATTGTTCTTTTCTGAAGGGAAAGCTGTTAAACACGTTAGCAAATATAATTAAGAGGAAAGGGGGGGAGGGATGACAAAAATCTGGAATTAAATTTCTCTCTAATTAGAAATGCTTCTTGCAGCAACCTGGCTAAAAAGCCCCACTCTTGAGCAGATAGTGTAGTTTCATTAAAGCTTCCTCATTATCCTTCCTGAAATAGCCGAGCTGTCAATACAAGGGAAATTTATTTCTAACCCTTGTCACCCCTAAGAAAAAAATGTTTAAGTGCTCCTCCAAGCAGGTAAAGCTTGGCGACGTGCACCCGAGCATGCCGAGGCTGTGAAGCTCTTCCAGCAAGGGATGAGCAAAGCTTCTGCAGGGCCCCACTGGCCTTTCCCAGCCAGGGCTGCTTTATCACAGCTGCATCACTCCTCCTGCTCCAGCCTCACAGCCACCACCAGTGTTGCAAGAACAGGTTTTGCCACTGATAGCTCAGGACATCTGACCAAGTTTGCCGTGTCTTGGACTCAGTTCCCACCAAGGAGATGCTGATTGCATCATGCAGAAAGACGCCAGGCAAAGCAGGTGGGAAGAGGTTCAAGCTGGGAAGCCCCTTGAAAACATCCTTGCTCCATCAGCATGAACAACCCTGCTCCTGGAGAAGCCAAAACTCAACCAATGTACAAGAAAGGCTTAAAGTTAGATAAGAGATCTGCAATGCTGTCCAACACCCAGCCCTCATCACTGCCAACCTGAAAATGCAGAGGGCAGGATGAGTCACATCTGGCAAGACCCTAGATTATTAAATGGCTTTAGAAGATCCACCAAAACCTCCAGTTTTATGTAAAAATACTTGTGCTTGGATAACACATTCTTCTGCACCTCCAGTTGGTTTCACAAACAAAAGATGACCCATGCAGCGAGATGCTCGGTGAATCACGGTCACAGGGAGGGATGAGCAGGGGCAGGTGGTGCAGGGATATCTCCCTGGGGATATCAGCTCCCAGCACAGACAAGTCCGGCACGGACAGGGCAAGTTGGCAAACCTCAGAGCAACACCCATGTGTTACACCTTGCAACTTCACACGGGTTGGGCTGCCCTTTTGGAGGGATCCTGGAGCTGGGCAGGCAGACCACACGCCCAGCCTTCCTCCCGGGCTGCTCACCACCACCCCAGCTCACCCCACACTACCAGTCCCTTGGCTATATTAAGTTCTTAGGTCTATTTTGTTGCTTGAAGACTGACAATTTTGCTAAAAGACACCCATGTCCATCTGCAAGTTTGCACATCTACCCAGCAGTGGACAATCCAGTTGGTCCTGCAAGCATCACCCAGCACCATGAGAACACTTAGTCCCCCAAAAAGCAGAGCTCTGTGATCACCATGGGTGCTCTGCTCGAGACCTCATGGGCACTATTCAACACCACTCAGTTTGGTGCCAGGTCCCCAGGCACAAAGCCGTGTTTCACCATGCAGAGCAAGCATCTCCTTACAGGAGTGGCACTGAAGGAAAGTCCTGCATCCAGGTCACCCACCCTGAGCCCAGTGGGCTGAGCCCGGAGCCACTCTGTGCTGAGCAGCTGCTGCTCCAGCAGCAATTCCCAGAAAGCAGCCCAAAACCCTGCAGGAGCATTAGAAAAGAGACATTGAAGAGTTTTGTGCTTTCGTTTACCCCGTTTATGGATCAGCTTCTAAGTAACACACTGGCTTTCCTAGAAAAGTTTTTGGTTTACTTTCTGTTTAAAGTCACAATTCTCCCACAGCTAATATGAGACTTGTCTTTTTTTTTTGTCTCCTCCCCTCTCCAAGGCTTACCAGTGACTTTCTTGGAAGATCACTCACATGAGAAAGCATTTCCCATAAATGCAAAGGGTCTCGACATGCACGCAAGCCTGCCCCGACGCTGTGCACATTTCCTGTCCTGGGGACACGCCACTCAGCCTGGGATTGCCAGTGCTTAACAGACTCCAGTTCTTCAAAAAGTATATAATTTTATTTATGTAGAGCTATATATATATATGTATATATGCGTGTGTGTTTTTGTATATATATATGTAATGGGAGATACAGGTATTTCCTACTCTTGTTGCTTCTGCCACAGAGATGAGCCCAACCTCTCAAGAACAGGGCTCTGCTTTAGGAAAACCAGGTATCCTGGCACAGACCCAGCTGTTCCCAGCCCAGCTGGGACCCCAAGTACCTGATAAACCTAAAGGAGTGAAATAGCCTGTCATATAAAGCAAAAACAGTTTATCCAGCCAGTGGGTCCTCCACAAGGCACTGCCATGGGGATTTCCCACGGGGATGGTGAAGCTTGTCCCATCCAGCTCCATGGATGCTGTGCTCCTGCCTGCCCATGGCTCGGGCAGACATTTGTTTTCCACGCAGCCCAATACTTTGGTCATGCACATGAGTTCAGTGGGTTTCACAGATAATTCTGTGTTTGCAGCAGTAAACACAAATCACTTCTCCCACTCCTCCCCTTCTTGATCTACAAGCCTCCTCTGTTCCCTTCTCAGCCCCTTTCAAATACCAGATGTTCCATTTAGCTGTAAACCACTATAAAACACAACAAAAGATATGAATGCTATAAAAGGGCCAATTTACTCCCCCCTCCATCAGTATTAAAGCGTATGCTTGAAGAGAAAGAGTAAATTTCCTCTATGAGAACCTTTTAACCTCTCCCTGTTTATCAACCCCTGCTCATTTGCAGGCAGAGCTATGGCCCCGACATGGGCAAGCACAGCAGCTGCCCCACGCTGTGGTCCCTGATGGAGCCAAACTGAGGGCTGCATGCCCCAGAGAGGTGAAAATCCCTCCCCACCTCTCACATCACATCCAAAGGAAACCTCAGCATCTCCCTTTGCTGAACCATAGCCACCACCCAGTCAGCTGCCCTCATGGACCAGGAAGGCACAGAGCAATGCTGCTCCTGACCGCGGTGTGTAGGGCACTGTGTAAGTTAGGGGATGCTCCCCAGGTCCAGCAAGCCTGGCAGATTTAATCCTGAGCAGTCAGGTGGCATCAGAGCATATAGAAGCTGATTTACAACTGGGTCTCTACTACGGAGTCTGCTAACGGAGGAGTTTGCTCAATCACACCACCGAGGAGCCAAACGAGCAGAGAGAGTCAGGATATGACTCAGGCTGGTGGCTTTCCAAGGAGGCAAAGGAGGACCTTCCAGCTGAATCCTTGCTGTCCAGACAGGACAGGCCCACGCGTTACAAAACAAGAACAGATTTCACATTACCTCGTGCCACCCAAGCAACGGGCGGAAGAGACAGCGGGCAGGCAGCATCCTTTGTCCTGCGACGGGAAGGGCTTGCAGCCCTCCCATCACACTGAAACAACTGGTTTAGAGACTTCAGAAGAAAAGGGTTCTTAAAACTAAAGATCTTTCACAACAAATTCTTCAGAGCTTGTCAGACAGGCCGGGAAATTTGAGGGCCAACATACTACTGCTCTTCAGTGACTTCTCCTGAGGATAACTGATTTATTTTATTCTTTTTAAGAGTGACAGGGCTTGGAGCCTGCACACAGATTAGCAGCCTCGCCCATCTGCACCCAGTTTTTTTCCAGTTCTTCCTATGGTGAAATCCTTCTGGCTTTTGCTAGAGCAAGAATGCCCTTGGACACAAGAGGAGAGGACTCAGATAGTCCAATTACCTGTTAGAGATGCAGTGAAAACCTCTCAGGTTAGGGCATCTTCACTAAACCTTACCATTAGCATAGACTGGACCCAAAAGGGTTGAGCTGGTCCAGAACAGGATCCCAGTCAAACACCCCCAGAAGCAGCAGCAGGACAAAACACCCACACACTGAGGATAAGCAGATCAGTCACAGGGCTCAGCAGCTGCAAGGTCACCGATAAACCCCAGGTATAAGAGACCTGGGCAGCGGGTGCTCAAGCAGCACAGCTTGGTTATACACCCAGCCATGTGCTTTTCTTGCTGGTTTGGCCAACCTCCACCTGGTCTGAACTGCAGCCAGGCAGGAAAGCCCCAGTGCTGTGACCAGGGGAGGCTCTGAGCCATCACGGAGGGTGGAGGACAGGAGTGGCTGCATTCGAGTTGTATCATCAGATGAAGCACAGCCCTGAGCTGCAACCAAAGAAAACATAAGGGGAGGGGGAGGAAGTCAGTTTTATTAGAAACAGATATTTTCAGGCTATTTCTTGAAGGGGAGATAGCACACTGGCAAGAATAATTTCATTAACGCTGAATATGAAGTTGTCAAATGCAGAGGGTAATTAACAGTTGCCCTGAAGAAGAAGGTCCTTCCCTTTCCTTATAAAAAGAGCATCAGAGAGCACATAGCTTAGAATAAGCAGGACACACCATGGGGCTGGCAGGTGAACCCAGGAGGCTGCTGTGCAGTAACACACCCCCAAGGACATGCCCAAACGAGAGCCCTCAGGCCAGTACCGACAGGAGAGCCGGGGGGACTCAGGGCAGGCTGGCAGCAGGGACCAGACCAGCCTTTGCCTGGGGCAAGGGAAGCAGCACTGGTGAGCCCCATGGGCCCAGGGATGCTGCACAGACAGCTGGGCAGACAGATGGACTCAGCATTAATACGAGAGCAGGTCACCCTGATGGGACACTGAGCAAGGCTTTGGGAGGGATCAGAGATCTGGGAAAGCTGAGCTGGCTGCTGGGAGAGAAGCCACAGGGACTCATCTCAACATCGCTGAGAGTCCAAGGGATCCAACTGATGCCAGGGGAAGCACAAGGAAGGGGTGAAGAAAAAAGAATAAAAAAAAATAAACTGCTCTGCAACTCAAAAAAGGTGGATCCATGCTTCAAAAAAAATAAATTTAAAAAAATCAATGCAGAGAGTCTTCACTTCCCAGAGGTGTTGCCACCCTGACTGTACTTACCTGTCTCCCCCATCCCTCCACATTAATCCTCTCCAGCCCAGGACACACACCTCACATGGGCAGTAAGCCTTTCACCCCCTCATTTGCACTGTACCCTAAATCAATGGGATCCTGGTGCTCCCAGCCCAGCTCTGCCCCGAGCACCTGGCAGCCTGAGCCCGTGCTGGTGGGACACAGGGGATGAGTATTTGAACTAAGCCTACTGAACACAGGCTTAGGGGGGAGCCAAAGGGGGAAGCATAGCAGGGAAAAAACTCAAAACACTGAAAAAAAAAGGTTTGTTTCTTTAAGAAGGGACAAAAAATCAGATCAAAAATTTGCCCTCAGGTCAGTCTGGAGCAACAGTTCTGTCAGTGCCAAAAATCAGGTCCCTTCGGACTCCTGATGAGCTGAAGAAAGCAAAGGGTCCATGGCACCAGCCACGAGCTGTGACATAGGGTGATGGGGCAGCACCATCCCACTGGGCACGAGTGAGATGGTGATGCTCAACCCTTTGATATAACCACATCCTCAGCACACATCTTGCTTGATTTAGCCTAAATTTCTGCAGCCCTAACTCCTCACCCAACCACAGCCACAGGAGCTGAGCATCACAAGCACCATCACCAAAAAATTGCCTGTTTCTCCCTGGAGGGACCAAGCAACAAGGTACCCTGTTCTCTTGGCTGTACACCCAGCATGAAGGATCTCCACTGAGCAGGATGGACAAGCCAAGCATTTTTCACAGCTCATCAACATGCTGTTGAGATAGAAGGCAGCTTCCAAGACTGGTCCCAACTTGAAAAGCGACCAAATTGACTGTTTCTTTGGCTTTGGGTTTTTAAAGACATCTATTCATCCGAGACCCTGTTCCTGCTAGGTGTTTAATGCAGGTATTTAACTCTCATCAATCATTCAAGGGGGGGGGGAAGTTTGCATTGCCTTTCATGCTTCTTGGCACAGCCACCAGGATCCATCTAACACTTTCCTCCTTCTCCTGCCCCAACTGAATACATATGAGCCCTCAGCTGCAGGTTCAGCTATATCTTGCAACCTCCCCAAATTGCTAAAAAAGAGGGTACTACCTCTAGCTAACACAAGGTTTTTAGGGTGCTACTTGACATGCAGGAGGCGTGAAGGGAGGCTGGGAAGGGAGGCTGCAATCGGCTCCTATTTGCAAGGAGCTCACGAGTTCGGTCGTACAAGACAGAGCACCTTTTTTCCCTTTGTAAAGCTCAGCACATCCGAACGGGAAGTCACTGAGACACAGTAAACAGTGATATGTAATGAGGCCATTTTTTATAGCCTTTTTTGGAACAGAACTCAATTTCAAGAAGCAGAGAGTAAATAAAAAGCCGGAGGACCTGAGCGGGGTAGATCAGGGAGTAGCTACACAGACCTTGCTCAAACATTACACCTACCCAGTCAGCTCCGATAATACTGAATTATATTTAACTACTATCATGACATATGGAAGTAATTACAAGCATTGTAGCAATAAAGCCTTCAAGTGGCATGTTAAAAAGTCCCAAAGCCTTGTGAATAATTACACACACCAAATACACCAAGGTGCCTTCATCCCCCATACACCTGGGGGAAGCTGTCACTACAAACCACCTGCTCCCGGTTGTCACAGCAGATGAGTGCCTACACCATCAATAAACAGGATTTTGATAGCAAATTATTGCCATCCTCTAGAAAAAAAACAGCAGCCATGAAGCCAACAGTTCAGTGGGGTGTAGGGCTTTACACTCCTCAGCCCTGGGAAGGCAGTTGTCTGCGTGGCTCCTTAAATAAGAGCAAAACAGAGCAGTGGGCAGCCAAGTCATCAAGCCAATTATGTTTGCTGTGTCTCATCAGTCTCAAGAGCCCCAGTAAAACCTCCAGGCATTGCAGACGGAGATGGATTATCTCTAGAGAGATGTCAATATGCTTCAAAATACAAATCCTTAATGAGCTGACCATTACTGCTAACTCAAAGCCTGTGCACACACAAAAACACACATTAAATATGTGGCTGCATCATTTCAAGTATCCAGGACATTTTGAAGCAGGAAAAAAGAAAGATATTTAGCAGTGTCCAGGCCAACCTTGATGTTCACACCAGCTTTCCACCAAAGCTGCTTCCCAAGTCCTATTTCAGGCAGAGACCCAGGCACTGGTTGGGAAGCTGCTGTGACCTACTCAGCTTATCCAGTGAACCAAGCACAACTGATGGTCATGCTCCTGCAGCTTCCCTTGTTGCCAAAGAGCCAATATAAACAGCAGGGATTGGACAGGGGCAATGGGAAGATGTGACAGGGGTTTGGGGGTTATTGAGGGAGAACAACTAAGAAAAAAGCAAAGGAGCCCATTATTTCCTTCAGCTGCAGACACTCAGGAGCAGAATCACTCCTGGAGGCAGCCTGGAGGGCAGGGCAGAGGCTGAGACCCCTGGGACATGCTGGGCAATGGTGTCAACCCCCACCACACCTGGCTAGCTTGATTTCCCTCACTGTTCCTCAGGCACCTGCGATACAAACACTTTGCCACGAGGTGTACACTTCCATATAGCCCTCCACAGCACCACCACAACTGCCCAGAGGTTGGACCAGGTCTGCCAGACATCAGGGCAATGGACAGTGACCTGGCACACTGTGAGCAGCTCCCAGGTATTCCAGTCTTCCATCTTCAAGGATAATTCCTGATCAATCCCCCAACCACAGAGGTGCCCAGCACAGCTGATCCACCCCCCATGAGGATCTGCCTGCACAAAAGGTGTTCCCCGAGCAGGGAGCAGCCTGCAGCAGGGCTTGTCCGAGCCTCCCAACCAGCGTGAGTACACATCCAAGTCCCTGTCAGGAAGGATTAATTTTATCTAAGGCAAATCCAAAAAGGAAAAAATAAAAGTAGAAAACAAAACAAACAAAACCCACACCACCTAAAATCAACCTCACCCAGATGTGCAGTTTTTATTGCACATATTTTATATGCCTCACCATACTGAAACACAAGTAAAGAGCCGTTTAATTTGTATTTGACCAGAGATGTAACAAAATTACAATTCAAACCTAATTACTGATGAAAATCCAAAGCTGAGCTATCGCCATCCCGCTCACAAAAGGAGCTTGGGATGCGAGAGCAGCTGTACCACACAGTGCCAGAGAACTGGAAATTAGTGCCAGCTATAGGGAGATAGGGAGAGAAGCGGAATTTGGAGATGGCTCTGTGCAGGGATGGGGGAAGAGACGCTGCACTGAGAGCTGTGGGGACAGGGATTGCAAGCCTGAGGGGTGCTACAGCTGCTCCCATTTGCAAATGAAGATGTCCTTTGCATCACTCTCCCAGCTGGCTGGCAAGCCAGCCTGAATTACACCCCCCAAAATCCAATCATGGTGACAGACATAATGATCAATAAGTACGGAGGGCAAGTACACTCATCCCCCTTCCACCTCTCAGAAAAAGCCTCAACAGCAGAAGCAATTAGCAGAAATCAAGTTTTACTCCGGGCTCATCAAAACTGGCCTCACATCCACTGACTCTCAGAAGAGAACTGAGCTTTATGACTTTTTTTCCTGCTTATTTTGTTAGTCTCTACAGAGGCTTGGTCGCTTCAGGTCATCCCATCCTGCCAGGCACCACCAAGCACTGGGATTGACCATGAAAATAAAGCAAGCTTGAGATTGTAACCTAATGAGGTGATTGGACTCATTAATTTATTTAAGCTTCAAGTAGTAAACTACCACTGAGCAGCCAGCCTGGCCATTTCACCAGCCCGGTATCCGTGCTGAACAAGGCTTTAGGAGGACAGGGACACCAGTTCATCACCCCAACAGGGAGCACAGGTCCCTGCAGCCTCACCCAGCGCTGGCCTTGCTGTGATGCCAACAGGATCCGATGCTCTAACATCACAGCACCCCTTCAACTGCTGCTCCTAAACACAACTCAGCATGGAAAGGGATTAAAAACAAAACAAACACACAACAGCATCTGGATCTTAAAGCTTGCAGAGAGATGCGATTTCACCTCTGGCCTTTGAAATGATGCTCACCTCGGGCAAAAATCTGTTTCTCATTACACACCTGCACAACTCCATTTAATTCATTGAGAAAGGTGGATGACAGAACATCACTGAGTGTTTCAAGCCTGGCACAAGTGTCTTGTCCCCTGGCATTTTAACTGAATAATAAAAAAGAGTCATCTCTGTAGTAAGGCAGAGGGCTGGGTAGCCAGCCCAGCCAGTCAGACAAAACATGCACTTAGCATCAAAACCACCTCTGAAGTTTCCAGGCGTGCTCTGTCTTGCACACCCCTACCCCCACAGCTCTGTGACAAAGATGGGTTTCCACACTCCTCTTCCAAAATTTGGCCCGGTGAGACTCAAATGCTCGCCCCAACAGCTGCACAAGACTGAGGGACATCTGTCCCCACCCCAGCTGGGCTCAGACCCGTGTCCTCACTCCTCCTCGAGATGCCCGTGCTGCAGATGTGCCAAGGGAATGAGCAGCAAGATGCTTCCTGCCTTCAGCTACATTGCAAGAGAAGCCATATTCCCAAATTCAGGAATTACCAGAGAAAGACCAAATATTTAAGAACAAGTATAAAGACTCAAATCTAGATTAATTTGGGTCCCATCCTGGCCGAGGACAAGCATCAGCTCAGCCTCGCCACAGCATCCACTCCCATGCCAGGCGATAAGTAGACACATCCCCATGGGCTCAGCTTTGGACAGGCTGTGCTGGTCTGCTCCAAGGACTAGGATGGCCCTGAGGTGACCACCAAAACCAGGTGGGAGTGGCAGGAACTAATTGTATTGAGGACAGCTGGGATGTAAGTTCTCACCTCCAACAAGCAACACCTGCTTTGGCAAGGGCAGCAAGAGCCTTTCCAAACTGCTACTGGGATCTTCTCCAGATCACAGCTCCCATTTTAAAAACCATTCTTAATTTCCCACAGAGCAAATATTGAACTAAAATTAGGTTTGTAGGGCTATAATATTTCCTTCAAAGAAAAAAACACAGCCAAACAACCCACATAGTGTGCCACTCTTGGCATGTTTTAAGAAAGCACCAGTCCCTCCACATCTACAGCTCCATGTGAGAGTTTATATTTGGAAGCATCAGTTTGTACGGAAGACAGTTTGATCAGTTTATAGCCTGGAAAGCCAAGAGGAAATCTCACAGCATTGTTCCACCCTGGGAAGAGGCATCGGAACGTGTTGTTGTTTACTCTGCACCAGCAGGTCTCAGGCACCAACACGAGGGCTGACTCAGGCTGGTTTCCACCGTACTGCTGGGGGTTCCCACTTGGGTCCTTAGCGGGATCAAAGGTCTCTGACTCTGAGCAGGGACATCCTCACCTTCACATGCATGCAGCAAAACACACTTTGCTCCCCAAAATACAGCTACAAGTTTTGGGCTACCAGCTGTCCTCAAGCACGGCAGCTCCCCCAGCACACAGGGTTACACCTCACGGGGGGGAGGAGGACAAACAGATGAAAAACATCATCACCCTGGAACAAAACCCTGGCAGAAGAAAGGAAAGGCACTTGCCGGATAAGCAGCGTGCTTGCACAGCACATATCCACAACTCATGTTAACATTATACATTATTGAAGCATTCAAAGATAAATAAAGTTAAACAGAGCCTCACGTGCCCTTCCTACCAGGAAATTTCCATTCCCTTTTACCAATAGAGTTGTTCAAAAAGTTGGACAACAGCTTGCTGTCCGCTGTCAGCACAGGGGCTGCCGGGTAGGGAGGACAAAGTATCCCCTCTCATTTGTTTCTAATTGATTTCACTTCCCGATTCCCATGCAAATCCCGCAGCTCGGCTCGCAAAAACACAAGCAAAACATTTCAACCCAAAACAACCAGGGCTGATTGTTACTTTGTTACTTTTTCTCTCTCGTTTTAGTCTGTTTCCATCAAAACAACCAGAAATTGGAATCGCTTCCAAGGAGGGAGCCCTAAAGCTTTAAAATTCCCAGATCCGGAAGTTGGGGGGTGGGGGAGAGATGGGGGTGTCGGAGCGCAGCGGGGGCCGCAGAACCGAGCCCCGAGTCCCCCGGAGCAGCCGCGGCTCAGCCGGGACTGCGGCA
>VZRW01006562.1:90627-141159 GCA_013398125.1 Aegotheles bennettii | reverse complement strand
GTGGGAGGGTGTGCGGTGCCGGTGCAAGGAGTACAGGGCTCCGGGGGCCGGGCGGGAGATGGGGTCACGATGGTGCCGGGGAAGGGGCCCTCACAGGGCAGGGACCCCCTCTGCCAGGCCTTGGGGTGACCCTTGCTGTACCCCGCAGGTTGAAGCGCACGGGCAGTGCCGGGCACCCCAGCACGGTGCCATCCCCGGGGCTGGAGGCAGCATCTTCTCCTGCATCCCCGAGTACGTGATGTGCTGAGCTCCCATCCATCAGTCTGGCGGCAGCGTGAAGTACGGGTGGAGAGCTCATGCATGGGCCTGGGTGCTGCTGACCATTTGGGTCTGACCTCTTTGATCTGCCCTACGGCTTTGGGATCCCTTCTTCAGGGCAAGCACAACTCATCCAGAGCTGCTCAGCCCATCCTGCCTGGCTGTGGAGCGAGCCCACCGCCGTGGAGACCCCGCTGGCACCTACTGAGATACTTCATGGACTCTCAATGAGCAGCTCGTGAGCGTGTGGTCCCTCTGCAAGATGAAACACGTAGTGGCATCACCACTGGGTAAGCTTTCAGAAGCCCTGGCGTGTTATTTAAGCAAGGCCAGGCTGCCCGTCGTGATTTTTGGGCTTGGGTATCTCCGCTCCCTCTCCTGAGTGGTGCTTACACTGACCAACAGCTCGTGGGTGCCCCTGGAGATGTTCTCCCTTGAGCTCAAAGCAGCAGCAGTCGACCTGAGGCTTCTCAGCAGGGTGTGTTTTGGAGCTGTCGGGAAGGAGCTGTCACCTTTGGAGCCATCCTGGAGCAGATGACTGACAAAGTAATGAACGGGAGGGTGCCCCTGCCTGAGAAAGCCTTGTCTGAGGGCTACGCTCGGCTGCGGTACAGGGACACCTCTCTGCTCATCTGGCAGCAGCAGCAGCAGAAGCTGGAGTCTGCTCCCCCCAACACCTACCTGAGCCGGAGCCGGAGTATGTGGTACTCACAGTACGGCAACGAAGCCATCCTGGTGCGGGACAAAAACAAGCTGGATGTTCCCAGGGACACGGGGCAATCTAAGTTTTGTGCTATTATGTAGTTTTGGGGGTTTTGCATCAGAAATCCACGTGCAGAGACAGACCAGACTTGGGTGAAGCTGGGGGTGGTGGGTCTGCACCCTCCTCGGGGCAGAGCAGTGTGTACGGATAGGCCAGAACGGCTGCCTGAAGTTTCTGTTTTCACTGTTGGTAGCATCAGATTTTGCATGTCATTGAGTGCATATAACAAAAAGAGTCTCGCTCAGGACCTCACGAGCCTGTGTTTGCTGCCTGGCATCTTGGCAGGGTCCATGCTGGGCCATGTGTTGCTTTTAAGTGGCTTGTGTACCGTGAGAAGTTCCCGCTGTCCTTCGGGGGACATCCCCAGCAGGCACCTTTACTTGCTAGTCCTTATGTGTTGCCAAAGCTCTGCAGATGCTGCTGGCAGAGAGGTGCTGCAGTTCCATCCTGGGCAAAGCAAAGGGTCCTCTCTGATGCCATAGTTTGGTGTCATCAAAGTAACAGGACTCCTGGAGTTGGTGGGGCTGACTCCCTTGGTGCAGGTAGATTCCCAGCCCATGCTCACGCGTCACCAAGCAACCTACCTGAAAGGCAGGGACAGCCCCAGGAGAGCAACAGGAAGAAAGCTCCTGTAAATACATCTCCTGCTAAGGGACATAAGGAAACTCCTACACAGCACGTACCTGCCCCCAGAGATCGCTCACAGAAGGAAACATCTACTGAGGTTTGCTTTACATTGAAGTGTTAATGCATGCAGTAGCTCGGAAGGGTTTATCTTCCTCTTGTGGTTGGATAGTAGGTTTGGTGCGTGTATTTTAAAAGTTGTGTCTGGGAGTGTTTGTTTCAACTAACCGAAAGATTTCAGCAGGGAAAAAAACCTACAATTGAACTTCTTGGGAACAGAGGCTGCTTTCAGGACGCTTCCTATCTTACTCAAGGCACGATCAAGCTGAGAAACCCAACCCTGCAAGCACCTAAACCTTGATTAAAAACAAAGCAGTACCATTTCCAGGGGCCACGGAGCCGTGCAGCAGGTTCTAATTATGTGCTTGGGGTTCAGCACTGGAGTGTAACACTGGGCTTGAGTCATAGACTGCCTCTCTGTCCTGCCGAGGACATGCTCTTAGGTATAGGCTTAACTTCAAGCAAATCAGTATTTGATGTTGACTTCAGTGTGGATTATTTACCTGCCTAAAATTAGGCACAGTCATTACCTGTATTTAAAAACCTCGTTTGTTTTTCAAGCACTTTATTTATTTTTTTTTTTTAAATACAGCAAAGAAGAATCCGCTCAGCCTCTCCCAGGTGGGTTAAATGCTAGAACACACACACTCAAGGTTGCTGAGCAGAACTTACCTGTTTTAACACGAGATCACAGAGGTTTGATGTACTCAGCCCTGATCTGTAGCACGTGTACGCACCGCAAACCATAGGCAGCTCATTTTTTTTTAAGTACTATTTATGCATGTGTTCTGTACCTTCCGTGTGTGCTCATAAAACTAAACCTGCTCGTGGACCTTGGTGCTTTGCAGACCTGTGTATTGCTCTGCATGCTCACACAGTCCTCTTGAACTTGCCAGGACTATTTTGGTGAATAAATGGTTTTCAACTGGGGAAAAAACATCCACTGAGATTCACAAAACCAGCAAGACTTAGAAAGCTGCCAGCAGTGGTGGGTTCTGTCCTGGGTGTGCTGTTTACAGCAGAGCAGTGCTAGGGATGTGTGACCCACCCAGGGCTCCAGTTCTCAGCTGAGCAGACAGGTGATTATTTCTAGAAGTGGGCAGGAGGCTGCTCTGTGCTCCCCTGGGACAGGACCTGGAGAGGCAGGAGAAGGGGGTTCAGGGCTCCCAGGGGGAACACGTGAATGCTGGGAGTTTAAGGAACAGCACATCCCCCAAACCAGCTGTTCATTTTCTTTTCTTATAGAAAAAAAAACTAAGTGGGTTTTTTTTGTTTGTTTTTTTATTTATTCTAAGAAAGAAAGTTTTTGTTTTGGGTATAATCAGTCTCTTTATGTGGCTGGCAATCAAAAATTCAGCTATTTGAAGAGTGTTAATGGGACTGTACAAGAATAAAAACTTATGTATGTGCATAAATTCTTCCAGGATTGAGGCTGGACATGGCGGTACAGGAAGAACGTGACTCGTTCTTCCATCTCTCTGTGAATGTGACTATTATTTTCCATATCTGTGTCCTTATTAGTCACAGCAGGTTTGTGGAGTGGCTGCTCTGAGCGAGCATTTCTGTAAGCCAGTTGTGTAGTGTCAATGCACTTGTTTAAAATGCTGTTGTAGCCTCTTTGATAAAGTGCATTAAAATGATTTGAATGCATCATCACAAGCAGCTGTTTTTCTTCTGCATGTTAATCACTGGGGCACATTTGAGGATTACAGCTATTATCACTTCCAATCCCTACCCAGGCAGAAGAGGGAAAGCGCAGCAGACAGGCAGTTCCTCCCAGTTAGGCATTACCTTAGTTACTGGTGGGGTTGTGGGTAACCTCCCTCTCCAAAGCCACACTGTAGCTGGAGGAGGCTCCTCCAGGTTCCCAAGCCCAGCAGCCCTCATCAGTGATGCATTCGGGCATGAGGAGAACCTCTGGATGTCACACAGGAAATAATCTCTAGGAATAAATGTATCAGCATGAGCCACACTTCAACTGTGTTGTGCCTGTCCTCAGCCTCCTCCAAGTCTGTAAGAAGCAGCACTGCTCGATGCTCCTAGAAATAACCCACTAGTAAATGCTGAAGAAAACACCCTCCTGGGGGGAACCAAGGAGGTTTTCAGAGGATAGGTTGAACATCTCCTTTGGAGGTATCATTGATACAACACACAGCTATGCTGATACAACAGCTCAGCACAACAGGTTTGTGGAAGAGAGCATGCCTTTTAAACCCAGTGAGCAGAAACAAGGTTAGAGAAAGATTAACCCTGGGGAAATGTGGCTGTTGTAACCCTTACCTTATATATAAACCATCAGGCATGCACCCGAGGAAGCTAACAGCAAAACCAACCTGAACCCTCTCTCTCCAGTGACCGAAATAGATTTTGGCCACCATACAATAATGTCAAGACTCTGCTGGGAATGTGACCACACTCTCTGCCCCCCCCCTTCCCGGCTGCCTTGGGATCATTGACCTGCAGGGCCAGCAGCAGCTCTGGAGCAGGTGCCGCTGCCAATGCTGGTGGGAAATTCCCTCTGATTCCTTCAGGTCCTGGCAGCTTGAAAGGAGACAGCATTACAACTGGGTGAAACTCATCTCTTTTCCAGCTGAACTCACCTCAAACAGATGCAATTCCCACGTAAACTAACACCCCTTCAGATTGCAGGCTACTAGGAAGAATCAAAGTCCTCCCTTGTCTGTCCTGATGCATTAAAGCAGTCCAAGTGTTCTCCTCACCAACATAAAGGTGTATTTAGAGCATGTCAGTGCCAGGTACTGAGCTGTGATTCAGAGACCCCAGGCCAAGCTGGCAGTGCCCCAGACTTGCCCCCTGCTTTGCAGGCAGCTTGCCCTGCTGGTGTGACACTCCATCAGCACTAACAGCTGGACTCAAAAAAATTACCTCCAAATTATTCCAATACTCATGGCACTAGGACTCAGTATGTTTATGTTTGTCTCTTAGCAATGCTACTCAAATGACAAAATGAAAGTGTTTAACCAAAGCCCTCCAGGTTTTCAAGTGGAGCAAGCACACACCTGAAAAAGGAGATGAGGAAAGGGAAAGGGAGAGGGGAAAACACGGGATCAAACTGCACACACAAAACAATTTTTCTTTTTATTATGAAAACAAAACAAATGCCCCAGGACCAGGGTCCATGATTACCAGTAACATCAAAGATTACTTTCTAACTCTTTTTTTTAATTCTGTTGTGTTTGAGGCCAGCAATTTGCAATAAACAAGCTAAACTACTTACATTGACTCATTTCTTTTCAGTAACTGACATTTACAGGAATATACTAGAAATGGCACTAAAAAGTTTTAAGAAAAAGAGTTACGGTAAATTTGCATGCACATCATACAGAAAAGTAACTTTTTTTAAATATTAAAAAACAAACCAAAAAAACCAAAACAAAAATACAACAACAAATCTTTCTGGATTGGTTATGCCAGTGTCAGGGGTAAGTTCTAAGTGGCCTGTGTCAGACCCTACAGCTGGTGGTTTATCTCTGTATTTTTTTTAAAATTACATTTAAAAAGATATGCAAATACCATTTCTTTAAAAAAATTCATCTCACTGTTTTACAAGCAAGATAATGCTGCTAGTGTAGTGAATCTTCACCCTAAATTTCTCTTTGACAATGCAGAGCCTGCCCGCAGTTAGCCCTAGTGGTAACTGCTCACGTTTGAGAATATGTCTGGTTAAAATCCAGTACTAAAAAGGTTGTGGTTTTGCTTTGTCATGCCCCAATCCCTTCCCCCTAGCTCCAACCCTAACTTTAAAAAACGTCATTCCTTTCAAAACAAGGAAAAAATTAAAAACTGGTCTAAGAGTCCCCAAAACAGAGAAAGAACTAGATTAGGTAACTGCAGTCTGCTTCTACCACATAGAGAACATGGAAAGAGACCTCACTGGGTAACTAATTTGTATATATACACGCACACATGCTCGTGTGTGTGCATGGGTGGGTGCATCTATTACACACACCCCCACAAACAACAGTTACATAGTCCTGAAATATCAGTTCTACAGTTACAAACCCTGTCGGTAGGAAAGTTTAAAATCACATCAATACAAAACTGAAATGATTTTATATAGACAACATTTGGTTAGCAGAAAACTGTCGTAAGCAACAGATTCCTTTAGTAAATGGATCAGGGCCTGAGCCCATGGGATGCGGATGTCCCTCTGGTCCCACTGAGCCTACATCTGATGGTATGCCAAGAAAAGGCTGACCTTACAATCAGATCAAGTTTAACAAAGTTTTTAAAGGTGCAGTAATGCTGGTTGACTGATAATAGGTCTGGTCAGATATTGTTCTGTCAAAACAGGAATTCCTCAGAAAAAACAGTTTCAATAAAACTATTTGTGTGTATGTATACATATGAAATCATACTGATTTCAGTGTAGTTTCCCCTGGAAAACAAAGTTGAACTTTGTTTGTTCAAGAAAAATTCTACCATAAAAACTTCAATCTTTTTTTATTCCTAAGTTTAAAAATGTTATTTCAAATGTTATATGGTTGAATATTTTAAAGTTATTTCATGACATCTGTACTGACGTGTCATGCAATACAAACTCAGTTAAATAAATGCTCTATTTGAGTTTCCAACTCGTTAAGGGCTGCTGCTACTTACTATGGACTGAAAACATCTCTTCTTTCCTGGAGACACTCTGATCTGGAGATACAAGAGGCACCACTACTGACATGTTGGGAGATAACGAGCACTACAAACAACACAAAAATAAAAAAAGTGTAAGAACAACATTTTGAAATGAAGAGTCATCGATTTCTTTCCCGAAATGAAGGTCATGCCACAATGGATCTCTCCTGGGAGCTGCCACTTCGTAGAGAACACCTCACTTTCCATGACAACAAGGTTTCCCACTAAATGTTAGCCCAAGTCACAGCTGGGTATATCAAAGATATGCAGGTGGTTCTTCATTTTCCTTGGTGGTTTTGGTTGCTTGTTTTCTTTGCAAATCCCCAAGGTAGGACAGGTTTGCCAACTAAAATAGGGATCCTCCTTCAGTGCTGCAGACAGTGCCAGGCCAGGCCCCTCTCCATCACTTCATGCTTCGTCCCCAACCCTTTGCTCTAACCTTTCCATTGATCTCAGTGGGACAGACCTGTGCGTCCTAGAGGAAGGTCTGTGCCCCGGCCATGGCCAGCAGGGCTGTCCCTGATGCCAGAGGGTGGTGGCACACTGCAGGGCCAGGTCCCCAGGATTTGCATGGTGGTGATGCTGGCGAAAGCAGCTGCTGTTTGTTCTCCACAGTTAGATCACAGCACAGCTCAGGTTAAAGCACGCAGGAGAAGGTTTCAAGCAGGGAAAACAGAGCTTGTTTATCCAAGTTGTCATGGTATTGAATCGGTTGCAATTACTTTAATTAAAAGTATCAGTTGGTTTTGATAATACAAGTCTTCAGACAATAGGAGAAACACAGATGAAACCCAGCCCCATCAAAAAACCTAAGCTCCTAATTAGGTCTATATTACACTTCCTCATAGTAAATTCAGAAAATATATTACAAAGGATCTGTTTGGGTGAAGGGTTTTTTTAAGGGCAGAATGTAAAAAATATAGAAACTAACTCCATTAATGGGAAAGAAAAAAAAATAAAATCAGTATTTTCAGTAAGAATCATCCTAGTTTATCCTCTTTTAAATACTATTGGAAACATCTGCAAAGACTTGAGATTCTCCTGCCAACTGGCCAAGCACTCTGGTGATTACAAAATGAGCCAAAGATGCCCAGCAACTTACAGGAGAAACTCAGTACCTGACAGCAACACAGCATCACCCCCTCAGCCCTTAGCAAAAAAAAGGGAATTCTCTTCTACAGCAAACTGTGGAGAGTGTTTTTGTCACTACACAGGTAAGACATGGACAGAGGCACGTCAGCTGTATGAGACACATCTGAACACTCCGAAATGCTGATCTTTGAAATATAGATTTCTAGAGACAGATGCATAAGTGTCTAGCTAATAAAACCTCAGTCGATGGGCAGTAAGTGACTGGCAGCTGAGTGTGGATGCAGTTAGTGCAAACCATGGAGTGCTAATTCGCCTCTCCGAGCTCTTGGAGGCTGAGCATGCAATGAAAATCGTGTGCTGGGGCTGAGGAGTCCTCCAGAGCCACTCACCTCTGTGAAGAATAAAAGCTGGTGCAATCTGCACCACGGGGCCTCTGGCAAACCACTAAGAGAACGCAGCAGGGTGAATTTTAGGGCTACCCCACAGTAAAGAGGCAGCCTTAGGGCTGGTGCTGGGAGAGGGAAAGGCATAACTTTGTTAAACTCTGTATATTTTTTTTCTTTACAATAAAAAGTTAAGAATTTACAATAAATTTCTGCCCCTCAGACTACAAATTTCATATAATTATAGAACTGGTGTTTTCCTAAAATTGGATTATAAAAAAACCCCACTGTTCTACAAAAAAAAAAAAGAGGGGGAAAAAGACCTCTGGAAATATTAGAGAAAATAATAATGTGCTGCATTAAGAAATGGTATCTACCTGTATGTCTCCAAAATCTGTACAAAACTAAAAAAGGGGACTGCAGTGAAGAGATAAAGAGAAGAAACAAAACCAAAAATTAACACAGCAAACGTGACAGAGCACCAGACACGACAGAATGGACTGTAGCACCTGTAGGTATAAAAGTCCATTGGATTTAAATAAAGTCTCAGATTTTTATTTGCTTTTTTTGTTGGTGTTTTGGGCTTTTTTCAGTTTGTTTTGGTTTTGTTTCATTTTGTTTTTAATCTGATTCAAACCACATTGGAAGCCTGCATTTCTGCTGGTCTGCACAATGCAGCTTTGGTTTTGTTAATTTCTTTTTTTAGGAAGTTTTAAATGACCAAAGGTGTTTAATAAATAAAGTACTTGTATATATATGAAATTAGGGGCAGAGAAAACAGTGTATCGCAGCAGTGCAGGTTAAAACATTAGGTTGTACTCAAAAAATTGCAAGCCTTAAAAAAATTGTCTCTTTTTTTCTCCTTCCCCTCTTTTTTTCTTTTTATTGAGGTAAGCATTTTGGTGTCTGGAAACCTGCACCCTGCATGACACAGGAGTAGCATTCCCTTTCTAGGAGCTCACTACTGAATCGATAAGGAGGGAAAGTAAAAACAACAAAACCAAAACCCAAACACACACAACATCCCTCTCCAATTCCCCTGCCAGCTGAGCCTCAGCTGGAGCTCAAGTGCTCCTTTACTTCAAGCCCAGGCTGAGGTGCTTGTCATGAAGAAAGTACTTAAGCATGTAATAATGAGAACATGACTTGCCTTGGTCACTCGGCAGGGGTCACTCTGAGGTCCAGCTGAGAACTTTTAGCCAAAACCTGTTTTCAATTAAATGAAAACTTTCATAGTGAGCACCCATTTCCTGGAAATTATCTATTTGATGTTAAAAATAACATTCCAAGAAACCTGAGCGTCCCTTGTTCTCTTCTTTCCAAGGTGTTCCCCAGAAAAATTAAAATTGAGTGGGAAAAAACAAGAAACGCAACCACTTATATTGTTCATGTGCTTAAATGCATGCTTAAATACCTTCCTGAACAGGTGCCTATGCCTCTACCAAGATTAAAAAAAAAAGCATGTTAGCAATCCACAGTACATGAAAATTTTTTTGTTTTTTTGTTTTTATGTAAAAAGATGATAGCATCTGACATTTTCATCACACTGTAGACTTCGAGATTAAGAATACTAGTGCTAATAACAAATACACCAACTAGTTCAAAAGCTAACATCTTTCAGATACAGTACCATTTTACAGAGATTTCTTTTAAAAAAGATTTCCTTTTAAACTTGTGTGAGCCAGGCTGGCTTATTAAGAGAACATTCTGGGGAGAGGGAAGGGGCAGGAGGGAAAAGTACTACAAACCTTGCAGAACTTCCTATTTATCTCCTGCTAAGAGTTCAAAGTTCTTCCATTTTCAACCAGTCTTCTTCAGTTAAAATGTATTTTAGAGACTTTATGCAAAGGGAACTATTTGTCATAAAGTCTAGTCACACACACATGCACACGCAAAGATCTTTGACCTATTAAAAGAGCGCCCCCCCAAAAAAAATGGAAGATACCTTTTATAACACTGAATTAAAAAATAAAATTAAAAAAGTCAGAGAGGGGAAAAAAACCTGACCACCGTGGAACAAGAGCAGTATATTAAGTAGAGAAAGGAACACTGCAGAGCATCGGTGAGGGTGATGTCCATTTTGTGTTTTGTGTGTAAGTGTCCATGACTCATTCTGAGTCGCTGCTGTCTGAGCTGGAGCCGCTGGAGCTGCTGCTCCCAGACTCGGAGGAGCTGCTGCTGCTGAGCCGGGAAGGGCCTCCGGAGGGAGCTGAGCCAGATTTCTCTGCGGGGAAGAAGGCAGCAATATAGTTACTTGCAAGGAACTGGGCTGTGAGCAAACCTTCTCTAGTTTTCATCCTCCGTGACTCGGTTCACAGTTTTGTTGTGCCTGGGCAGCTTATTTACCCCCAGCCTTTGCTTGCTGCAGCAAGGTTTGTGGCATCAGATAGCAAGGTTTATTAGGCTGCAGGCAACCACAAAAGTCTGGGATCCACACAGGAGCCCTACAGGAGGGCGATGTCCTCCACAGCCCTGTAGTGCTCATGGTGAGACAGCACAGAGCACTCAGGCAGCTGAGTTCACAGCCTTGCGTGCAACCTCTGAAGCCAAGGAAACCCTGCCTGATTTGTGTGAAGCTGGAAAAAGCTCAGTTCACACTGGAAGAACATTTTGTACCATTTTTCACACTACTGCACTACATGGGGGTTTGGCCTTTTTTAATCCCACAATGAAAAAAACTGCCTCCAAGATACCTCACACTTACAACCCAGGAGAGCTTCCACCTGGACAGGGACCAAAGCAGCCACCACAGAGCAACTCAGTGCCCAGCAGTAACTCAGTGTGTCCCTACAGTAACGACCACTAATGGGGTAACTGTCACAGAGAGAAACCCAAGGCTACAAGAAAGCAGCAGTCTAGCTACTTACACAACTTTTTGGGCATTTTAGCGCAGTAAAACCAAAGCCATTACCTTTCTTTGCAGGTTTCTTGTTGTTGTTTAGCTGCCCACTGACGTCCTGCAACCGTTTTTCTAGTTCTTTCTTCTTTTCCTGAGCTAACTCTTCTTTTGACTTTGCTGCTTGCTTTTTTCCACTGGCAGCTGTGGAGGAGGAACGCACAATTTCTGAAACTGCATGGTTGCAGGCAAAAAAGAGTGGACATCACTATTTTACAGGGCATGTAAATCTGTGCAGCCACTTCACAGTGACACTGCTAAGATTATGTGACCGCACAGCAACTACACATCCCAGTTAGAGGACAACACATGAAGTTGTCTAGATCATCCAATCACCACCATCCTGTAACATGCACTTTTTAAGAGAGATCTTCTGGAAAGGATTTTAGGAGATAGAAATATCCACATAATAACCTTGTAGTTACAGGTTACTTACCAGCCAGCTATATGGTCAATAGTTACACATTTGTAATTACAGAATTGTTACATGGGTTTTCTGCCCTGTAAAATAAAGTGTCCCATTAAAGGTTGTCAGAAGTAAGCATCTGCCATTATAACTTCAGATACCTCATGCAAGAATCTGTGTTTTACGTTGCTTTAAATATAAAACATAAAGAACAAGTTAAAAACCAACCGAGGCAAAGGCTGGCAGGCAACAAGAATGTAGCTGCATCAGTTCAGATGGAAATGGTGAGAAGCACCAGCAGTGCTCATACCTCTGAGCAGAAGAAAAACCCTTCCAAAGAAGGAGTAATTGAACACAGGTGTTGGCCAGCATCAGAGCACAAGGCAGGGGCTAGACATTTTGCCCAGTCCAGCAAGGAAATACCTACATTTCTGTGCACTTTTTTTTTTTAAATCACTGCTTTAAAACAAAAAGAAATCTGGAAAGGACAGTCCTGAGAGGGTGAGTCCCTGAAAACTAAAGCATTGCAACAGAGAGCAGATAGCAGGAGAGCCTGGCTGGGGTCAGGTATGCCAGCCTGCCAGCTCAGGGTGCACCAGTTTCAGAGGAGAGGATGGACAGACATCTGAGGTTATCTGCTTTACTCTGTGCTTCTTGTTCCTAACCACTCTGGAGAATCTGTTCCTGAGCTGTTCTAACAGTGAAGGACTCGGGAGGAAAAAAAAAAGTAAAATAATTGAAAAATAAAATCAAAGCAGCGTATTAAAAACCAAAAGAAGGGTCAAAGTCAGAGCTTTGCTTCAGCCTACCTGGAAGTCCTGTGGTGAGGAAATGGAGGTGCTCTGCAAGAGCTGTGAGTAGCTATTGTGTTATATTCTTAACAGGACAACTCCCTCTTAACCAACAAGCAGATGGACAGAGCCAGGACCACTTCAAGTAAGTGATCCTATCGCTATTCAGCTGGAGCTGAACTCTCAAGGGGCCACGACAATTCACTCTCTGTAGATGAGGCACAGAGAAAAGTCTGTCCCGTACTGCACCGTACACTCGGCAGCACATTAACATTAATCCCTTGATCTGATAGACTATGGGCCACATGGTGACCACGTCATCCAGGAAGAACAGTTGTAGGGTGAATGTACAACTCAGGACACTTATACCCAGAATCCACAGGTTGCCCAGGTGACTTCATGCAAGTCATTTATTCCCTTGGTGTTTTGGATCTGAACCGTGCTTTTTGTTTCCTTCTTAATTAGATGTTAAACTATTCAGGGTAAGAAACTGATCCTTCCAGATGTGTGCACATAACACCTAACACAATGAGACTGAAACCTTTACAGTGCCTTCTCGATTCTAGATAAGTAATAAAGGTATCACACAGCTCTTGTGGAGGAACACAATAGTCCTCCAGGAATCCACTGCATGACGACACAGCAAGAAAGAATAGAAGAAAATAGATAGTTTCTGTACATTTTCTTGGGAGAAAAGAAGCTCTAAAGATCCCTGTCATCACATACCCAACAGCAGGGTAAGTGAATCCCAACACACATGCCCTGACTCCAAAGCTGAGCCCAAGAGCTGGTGGGGGAACACATGCCCCAGGAGGTAACTTACAAAATGGTTTCCTTTGTTTTTTCTGTAAACAAGATTTCACGTATCTCTCCAGTTCTCGTAAAGTTGTGGGCTTCAATGTTTCAAAATCTATTTCTATCTCATCAGGATTGGAGTCTCTGAGGGAAGGTTCCCGTGACTGGATGATGTGCACCACCCTGCCGAGCTTCTCCCCGGGCAGGCGGTTGATGTCCAAGCTGAGTTGTCGTTTCTCGTCATAGGTCATGGGCAGACCTTCCTCCTCCTCGTCTGAATCGTAGGTTGCAGATGCCTGTTTGCCTCCTTTCTTGGGCTGCCTGAGGGGTTAGGCAAAAATGGAAACATTCATGGGTGTATATAGAAGCAATAAACTCTTTTTCTAGCCTCCCTTGTAACAAACACCCCAATGCTTTTGGCTTTGAACCACCAGCCAGATGGGTTGAACAGCACCACAACTTCTGAAAAAGTTCAGAAATCTGGGGTCAGCTGTTCCACTCCCATTATATTTTAGCCCCGTGAGGCATGACAACAAGCCCATGTGGCAGCAGGGGGGCAGCAAGGCAAAAAGCAAAACCTTATCTGAGAGTGATCAGGCAGGGATTCTAAGTGAGTTGGACAGTGGAAATACGATGGTTCCACTGCCAGCTCTAACTTAAAGACTCCCTGGAGTTGTCTGGGAATGGGGACACTATTCAATAGCTAATTAACTGCTCTGACAACTGAGCTTCACCAGGAATTCAATGGGGACAGAAGAAATGGGCTGGAAGCTCTTGGCATTTCCCTTCAGGCAACTTGCATGTGGCAGGCTCTTACCTGTTAGCTGTGGTTGTGCTATTTGCTTTCTTAGCTGGGGCTTTCTTCTGCTGGGTTTGTTTTGGTGGTTGAGCCACCTTGGGTTTCTTCTCCTCCTCAGCTTTTACTTTGTGCTTTTCTTTTTCCTTTTCTTTATCTTTCTTTTTCTTCTCTTTTTCCTTCTTCTCTTTTTTCTTCTTTGGTTTGTTCACTGGTGCTTGTGACAACGCTGCCAGCTGCTCATGGACGGCCTTTAGCTGGGGGAGAACAGTGAAAAAATTAATCAGACTTCAAGGCAAGGTAACTGATGCCTCCACATACTCTCCCTCTATATCCCTCTCTATAACTCTATAATGTGTAAGTACACCCCAAAGTCAGTGATCAAGCAGATGAGCAATTGAACTCAAGAGGCTTTGCTCGATTTGAAATTCTTTTAAAAATGCAGAGCAAGTACACAGAAGCTGACTCCAATGAAAACGTCATTCTTCTTTTATAAGGGCAAATAAAAATTAAGCTTAATGCTCCATCTAGAGTGCTGACAACTTGGCCTCTGGAATCTTGGGTTCACTTCTTGGCTCTCCTACCAGCTTGCTTTGAGACACCGGATAAAGTGTTTTATTAATGCTTTGTTGTATTACAGGAGCACATGTAAGCACTGTAGCATCTGGCATTGTGTATCTGCACAATAAGAAAGGCCACGGTTTAAGCATTTGCAACCACAAAACAGCTCACTTCTACTCAGAGTACAGCCAAACAATATCCCCCAGGAAGCTCGTGGCAGATTTTGTTATGCCTGAGCTCTCTCACAAAATGGGTGTCTCTGTTCCTCCCAGATCCCCAGTATTGTGTGCACCTTCCTTCATATTCTGAGACCCCAGAAGGAAGCACAGAGCATCAGCAGCAAGAATAGCTGTCTCAAAGAAAATCAGCATTACACCAAACATCCACTTTTTTCACAGACGAGTGCTCTTCCCCTTTAGCTGACAGAAGGGGAGATTGCTTTGCTGCATCCCAGACTAGATGAGATATTTAAGAACAAAATTAGACCTTTCCTCCTGCTATTATGCCCTTTCTACTGCACACAGACACACAGCTTGGCCATTGCAATACCTGCTCTTGGAGCTCCGCCAGCCGAGTCGCTCGCTCCTCTTCCGAGTCCGAGCTATCAGAGTCAGAAGAGCTTTCCTCGCTGCTGTGACTGCTCTCTGTGCTTTTGCTCACCACTGGTGCTGTCGGTGGAGGCAGAGGTGGGGTCTCTGCAGGCTCATCAGGCATCTTTGCAAACCTCATCTCAAAGACATCCTACAAAAAGGGGAGGGGGAAAAACCTGGTGACAAAAGGAGCCTCAGCCACATTTTGGCCTTTTAAACACACCTGACACTGCACCACGGGTCAGGGTCTTACTGCACTACACAGGGTGTTGTACAAGCAAATAATAAGGTAGAGATGGGCATACTTATTCTGTAAGCCAAGAAAATTCTCCCATTACTTTATACAGCAATGAATGTAACATTTTAGCAGTGGAACATGGTGTTTGGCCGTGCCATGTGAAAAGCATAACAATTCTGCAGCTGAGAACACGGCTATTTCCAAGGGCTGTAGACTCACTGACTCTCCCTTGTTAGTGTCAAGAGCAGATCCATGTTTGGATCTCTGAATGGACACCTCGTAGCTGAACTAAACATACTCTGGAAGACGCATTTGCCAACACCTTTACCTGGAGCTTCCTGGCCATGGCTACCACTTCGTGGTCTGGAGGATTGTACTTGTAACAATTAGAGAACATTAACCGAATATCTGCTGCAAAACCTTGTGCATCCTGGTATTCCCGACTGTCCATTTTTTTCTGCAAACAAACAAGCCAAAGGGAAAGGGGAGAAAAAGCCATAAGCAAAAGGCATTTGTAGCAACTGCATGGAGGATACGTGCATCTTGGAGACAGCTCAGAATAGGCTCAAAAAAATCACATTTGTCTAAGAGAACAGTGGTTTGATCTGGTTTATTGGTTCCTAAATAACACCCAGAGTTCCTGCTTTTTAAAACAAGCAAACACCAGACAACTAAAGGTGGTTATCATTGCTCCACAACAGTTTAAATGCTTTAAGATTCTAAATTTGGGTTGTTTTCTTTTTCTAAGTAGCACTATATAAATTTTTCAGGGTCCACGTTCTATTAGAAAATAGAGTAATTAGAAAAAGAGTTTGCTGGATTAGAAACTAATGTAAACAAGGGTCATGGGAAGGGCAGGAGTCAACAACCAACCATACTACAATTACAGGATTACCTTAAGTGTGTATTTCTATATGCTCTTGGGTATTTCTGCCCTGTGAATCTGAAAGGGTAGAAAAGATCATGACCATCTAACTCTGACCTCCTGCTAACACAGGGCATAAATTTTGCTTGGTGACTCCTACAGCAAGATAGACATTGACAGTTAAACTGCACCACCTGCTCTTGATTTAAAAGTCCAACTGACAGAATGGATGTAGAATTTACCCTTTATGAACCTATTAATACTGATATTTCCTTGTGTAGTGAGGGTAAGTATCAGGAGCTAAATATTTGCACCTTGTTTCTTTCTCTTATGTTTCAGCTCTCACTTTCATCCATTTCTCTTGCTGTTTGGGACTGAATTACTTGTGTTTAAGATAACAGTTTATAGCATTCCTAGAGCCTAATGGATTTCATGCATATATTACTACTATGTATAAAACCTTAGCTCCAATTACTCCTACCAAAAGGAAAAAGCAGCCAACACTAGATTTCATTTGCATCTAAAAGACCAGGCTTTAAAGAAATTTTCCATTTGCCAAGTGCTTGCAGGCCTCCCTTTTGTGTTTTGTGCACCTGTATCCCCCAGTGAAGGGAAGGGGCTGACTGGCAGAGGCTGCAAACGTGTTCAGAGAAGACACATCCCCCATCTGAGCAGAAGGCAGAGCTGCTCAGGGTCTGTAACCCACGCTAGAAGCCTTAACACAAGCAAATTCCCATTTGTTCAAAGGAAGCTACAGACACTTCACAGCTACACAGTGGACCTTGTTACTATCTTGCCCTAAAACTGGTTTTGTTCTGAATAGGGCAGAATTTCACCTCCTGGGATGCAGCTTTGGAGGGACCTGCATGCAGGGTGGTGACATTCCTGGAGCTTTTCTCCCTGCTGCGCTGCAGCCAACATCTGTCAAACATTTGTCACGAAACCTCATTCTCCTGGTGAGTAAATTAGGAGAAAGTTTGAACTACAGCACAAAGACAGAAAGGGAAACAGGTTTGTGCTTCTCATGTCTGAAGGCCTTGTTTGAAAAGCATCTCAGGCCAATTCCAAACCAAAACATACATTCAAATGAAAGAGACTATTTATTTTAAATTCATCTTACTGCATGAAAGGCCTTTTTGATGCGCTTATATTTGTTTGGCACACTCAATGGCTGATTACTGCCTATGAAATACATCCTAGTGTCTGAGGATTCACTTTCATCCAAACCCAGCAGTTTTCTAGCCCAACGGTTTTAATCTGTGGGTTTTTGTTTTGTTTTCTTGTAAAGAATAATTAACTTCACAAAAGAAAGGGGAAAAAAAGGACTTTAAATTAGTGGGCTGGAATATCTTCGGTCACAAATTCACTTTGAGATATCCAGCTGCTTAAAAAAAGTTATTACATTTACAATTGCAGATTAGGAGTCACAGAGAAGCGGGACTGGCAGAGGTGCTGAGAGCTCAGCTAGTCCATTCTTTGTCCCACGCAGTACTTACCATAGCAATCTCATTGTTCCCTCAGCAAACAATTCAATTGCTTAATACTCTTTAGTGTCCAGAAATTTGTTTCCTAATGTCTGATTTCTCTTGCTCTAAGGTAAGCCTGTCCTGCCCACAGAGGATGCAGAAAAAACTTTGTTCCCTCCCTGCTTGCAGTAGTATTTTATGTGTTTGAAGATCTAACACATTCCTTCCCTTTTCCATCTTCTCTTCTCCAAGACCAAACTTGACATCAGTCTGTCCTCAAAGCACACACCCTGGGCATGCCACAAAGGCAGGTGCTGGTGATGGACGGGGCCACACAGGTCCAGCAACTTTTAGCAGAGAAAATGCCATCTCCACCAGCTAACGAGGACTCAGCCTGACTTCTGGGGGCCTAATTACACCTTACAGAAACTGCCTCAACAAAAGCAGCTGCTTTGTGAAGTTGCATTTGTACTCTAAAATAGGTGCAACTAAAGAAGTCTTTAAAAACACCCCCAAAGAATGCCTCCTCATTTTCAGGACCCTGAACTCAGCTGCTCTGAAACCACAGCAATTCACTGCAAGAGAATTAACTGGTGAGCAAAGTTAGATCCCTGGAGCTAGTGCTTTATTCCAAAAGTAAACACCTTGTATAAATCCTCTTGCATAGCAAGGACTGTTGCTTGTTCGCCACTGAGTAAACCAAAGGCAGAGACACCCACATTGCTGCTCCTGTGACCCAGCAGCCCGAGGATGGAGAAAGAGAAGAGGTACTCCAGGTTCTCCCAGACTCACTGGGCACACAGCACCCTGCCTCCCCACGCTGAAGCTCCCCAGCATCAGAGAGGGGGACCTGAACGCACTGCAAGTGGGCTCTGTCTGCCTGTGGACAGGGCAGCAGAAGCACAGCGTAGCTACAGCTTCATAGCAAGAGTTTCACCTACTACAGGGAATTAGGGCTGCTGAATCCTAGTTTTTAAAGTGTAACCCATGCCTCTGTCTCCCTCTCTCCCCATGCTTTCATCCCTTCCTCTCTCTACTCCAAGCAGTTCTGTTCTTCCCGCCCCTCTATGAGGGCCATCAGAGAACTGAGGAGATGAACTCACTGATCCTGTCCCTGGTGCTCTTCCCACTCTCAGTCCTAGCTCTGGCACAGCACCTCAGCAAACCCCTCTGCTCCCTGCAACACCCTCAGCTGCAGCCTCTCCACCTCTCACCTAGCAGTCACAACAGCCAACCTGCCTCCTCCATCACCATCTCCAAATCCTTCAGCACACCTCTGCTGGCTGCACAGCCTGAAAAAAAATGCTGCTGCACATGAAGGATATTCTCTGTACAAAATCAAACCTCATAGAACCAGAGAACCAAAGTGACAAGCAACGAGATGTTGGGGATTCTATTATAGCTGCAGCAATGCTCACGTTCTACCTTCTCATATAATTCCTTCAAGATCAGTTTGAAGGCCATTAGTTGCGCTTTTTTACTGCAGCCATTGTCACTTGTGCAGAATTAAATTTAAAACCTCTCAGAGCCACAGAGAAAACCCCTGACACTGGAGAATTACACTGCCTGCAAATGGCAGGTTTCTGTTCCATGCAGTTAACGTATTATGGACTGCATCTCAGAGAAGTCACACTATGATCTACAGGCCAAGCGCAATGATAATAAAACACTCCATAAAAAAAACAATCCCAGGCAGCACTTCAAACAAGTTTATTAAGAAAAATACTACCCATTTGTAACCTGTTCCTGCTCCTAGCCCACTCACTGGCATCAGAGGAGCAAGATCAGATCCCCTCAAGCTGAGAAGGGGGTGACCCCTGGAAGGGAGCAGATCAGAGGGCGTAAGTGACCCTACTTTGAGCAGGAAGCAGCCCCTTCTGATCAACCTGAATTATCCACTGGCCTATGATCCAAGCCACATGGATGGACCTCCAAGATAGTGGAGAAAAGCAACTCCAATGTAAAGTGAAGCGAACAGACCTTGACAGCAAGTCTATAATTTAATCAACGTACAGGAATTAAGCAGGCTTTCAGCACTAGGCACCCAAAATCAGCAGGATGGTGAATGCACTGCAGTACCAAAACTGAGGGGAGCTTCTTCCTTCCTTATCCACACTCAAGAGTAAGAGCAAATGGAAACTCACCCAAGAAAACATTGGGACCTTCCTCTATCAGCAGAAGATTCAAGTCAGGTAGCCAGCTTCACAGCCTACCATGTTCAACCTAGCCATTTCTCCTGCTTTCACCACTGTGTCCCAGGCTCCTCTTCTTGCCTGCAGCTCAACTCACCCTTCATCTTGCCCTCTTCTCCCAGGAAATTGCTGTAGGCCTTTAGCACAGCTCAGCTTAACTGCAAGTCAAAAATACCTCATGTTGCACTGGCTTTTGTAAACAATGCAAGGGCACTGCAAGCTCAAGCAAGAATGGTCTCCAAGGCCAGCTTCACCAAAGCCTGCTTCCAGTGCTCTTGCTAACTCATAGATGGTCTTTTCTGTACAAACTAAATCAATAATAATTAGTACTTAGATAGTGCCTTCCAGGTATCTGTCCTCACAACAGCCCTGTGAGGTAGGTTAAGTATTATTATCTCCATTTTATAAGTGGGAAAACTACAGCACAGAGCTGCAGGGAAACTTGCCCAGGACCATAGCATCAGAATGGCCATTAGAACTCAGACACTCCTAACTCCTGGTCTAATCCTCAGCACACAGACCATGACAACTATTCTGTCACCATCAAACAATGCAACTAAAATACTCATAAAAATATTGCAGCTGCAGTAAGAACCCTTGCACCACCATGGCTGAATCACATGGCACATCAAGAGCATGACACTGCTTCCAGGTACTATGCAGGATTTGCCAAGGAACATAAAAGGAATCACCAACACAGCTGCCCTTTTGTCACCTGGGCATTTAAGACAGCCCCAGCCATTGGCTCAGATGGCAGCAAAATGCTTCTGGCACGCCAGTGAAAGCCAGCTGAAATACCTGAACTTCCTGCACACAGAAGAAAGTCTCACCTCCACCAACACTGATTCCAACGGCCGGCTGACAAGCAGAAGATGAGAACTAGGAAAAAAAACACAGCTTTGCTCCACGGATATTTAGGAGGGATTCAGAGAAACCTCCCAGTCTACTGTAAAAAAACACCTTTAATATTGGACCATACTAAGCTAAGCTCTTGAAGAGCAAAGCGTGAACCACACAAGCATCATGGTTAATTCCTCCCCTCCCCGAGTACCAGGCGGTCATCACGTTCCGGTTGGAATTGCTCAGCGTAAGCCTATCTGGACCACACATCATGCCAACAAGCAGGCAGGCAGCAGTTTCTGGAAATGGGATACTATCAATCGAATCCTATGAAACACAGCACCTCGTCTTCTCAGAGTGCAACACAATCCCAAGGACATGAGTTTAAACAGCTGGACTATCCACAAAGAGGAGAGGATGCCATCGTACAGTCTGCTTTGCAGGGCAGAAAAAAAGATGTCCCAAGTTATGGGGAAAAAAAGAGAGGGGAAGGAAACAAAATATAAAAATATCCAGATGATATCCAAACAGGTTCAGTTTTCCACCCTTGTCCCTTCCCCCTCCCCCAGAAGGAGCCAGTCCTCTGCAACCAGAGGGCTGCGACACACCCTGCAAAAGAGGTGGAAAATGTGGACGTACTTTAACAGTACTGAGATCCATGGGGTGTTTGATAATATCATGATAGTCATGTAATTCCAAGGCCTCTGCATCAACAGGCTTGTAAAAGGGCCATGCATAGGCTGCATGCTTCTTCGAGAGCATCTCCTTGAGAATGCTGTCACAGTACTTGAGGTGTTCAGAGAGTTTGCCCTTCTTCCCTGCGTGCTGGGGGACCTCCCCGTCTTCAAGGTCTTTCTTTGGTGGTTTGATGGGCCGGCCGCCGCTCTCCCGTCGCGCGATGATTTTGGCCTGCTTGGGGTCCGAGAGGGGTGTGGGCGACTCGCTCCGGCTGGCAGTGATCGCAGACGTGGTGGGGGTGGTCGTGTCCGCTTTCCGCTTCACTCCCTTTTTCTGGAACAGCAAATGGACAGCCCTCATGAGTACATGCCCGGGTCCCAAGTGACACTAGCAGAAACCTAGCACAATTCATCCTGATTTTTGAGATCTGCCAGGAAATATAATTACTTCACTGGGATAAATGGGACTTGTGACTAGAGGCTTCAACACACAATTCAGTGACTAAAATACAATGTATTACTTACTACACGTCATCTGAGCCACAGTAACCAGCCATTTGCACATCTCCAACCCAACCCCAAACACGATGCAGAACGTATTGCACTGAGATTTAAACCAAGGACTCTTACCTCACGTTTGCCAAGGGAAAGGAGCGCGCCCAGTTGATTACTGCAGCTCAGCTGATGCATCGTGACTTAGTAAGTCAGTAACTTAACCACATGTCTGAGTCCCCAGTGGCAGGATCAGGCTATAAGTTCTGAACCAAAGCATATTAATCACCAAAGGCCCACGAGCCCTCACTCCCTTCTATTTAGTGGGTGTGCTACAGTAGATCGCTTATTATGGACAAGAGCAAGAATTAAATGATTTTGTCTTAAGTAAATAACACCTCTCTCACCTAAATTTAAGCTGTGACTGTCCAGTCCTATGAAGGATTTATTTCTCTGGAGAGAAAGGGGAAGAAGTTCCTTAGGGAAATCTAAAGTAAATCCCAAGCAGGTTTAATTTTGCAGCGTGTATTTGCCAAACTCACTTCTGGGCTCATCCTTGAGTTTTAAAGTAAAACAGACTCTCAGAAGCAAGTTACTTGGACAGAAACTGAAGTATGAGACAGGCACCTGAGGAAGACAGCTTAGCTGCAAGAAGATCTGACTTATATTTTCTTTAGCAATTTCCAAGCTATAGGGTTAAATAAACAAAACAACTCTGTGGCTCTGCTGGCCCATGCAACCTCGCATCAGAGAACACCAATACTATTGCAGTTAATTTCCCATTTTAGAAAAAACCCCCAGCTTTCTCCAAGCTACGCTTTCATCATTTTTAAAGCAATACACAGCTTGCCTGGAAAATTCAAATTAGAGCAATGTTTTCATTTACCCATAAATTAACACAGCAAAACACCAATGGCAACTCCCTGAAGATTACTCAGTAAGGAAGACAGAACTAACGCACCCAAAACCTGCAGGCAACACCAGTCTCCTCCAACTGGAGGGACAGGCTTGTCTTGAACTGGTTTATGGCAGAGGGGTACATTCCTAGGGCTGGAGTCTGCAAACCTTTTAGGAATAGTCCCAGTAAAAATGAGGGGGTCAGTTACAGAGGGAAGAGATGCTTTGGGCTGTATGGTGCAAAATGGGGGAAACCTACAACCTTCTGGTTCATGGAGAATCAGCACTGGCCAAGGCCAGATGAGAGCTTGGAGCTGAGTTGGAGCAACTACAGTTGACATCACCTTAGCTGGGGTGCAGTAAATCTGGCAAAACTTCTCAACCCTCTCAAACTTGACAGCAAGCACTTGTCCGAGCACACCTCAAAGGGACAACGATGGCCAGAGAGGCAAGGAGTCAAATGTGAAGAGAAGGGATGTATGTGACCAGCAGTGGGGGGATGAAAATCAAGCACTGCTCAGCAATCTTGCGTTCTGAAGAGAAAGGGGTCGAGTTCTCCATTTACCTTGACTACCGGTGGCGTAGGAGGCACCACGGGCATTATCGGAGCAGCAGGCGGAGGGGGAGCAGCGGCGGGAGGGGCAGTGACAGGCGGGACGTTAGCAGTGATGGTTGGCACAGGGGTGGCAGCAATGACGGGCGTCTGAGACACGGCTGGAGGGACGTTCTGGAACGGGGCCGGCGGGGAGACGGAAGACACGGCCACTGCTTGCTGCGCTCCTTTCAAACGACAAAGTGAAAACACACTGCAATGTACTGATGGTTACAAGTGAGGACAAGACACTGGGGACAAAGTGACACTGGTGCTGCTGGACTGTGCAATCATGGGCTTGGCAAAAGGCTCCCAGCCCAGGGCTATAGGAAGAGCACAAAGGACACACTGTAATTTGCTTGGTGCCGTTACCCAAGGATCAACAAAAAATGAGAAACCACTGACCTAAGTCCTTGTACCACGAGCTTCAGGCCAGCCACATGCAAGCAAAATACTTACTTCAAGCTTTGCACATGGGGCATGTGTTGCTCTGGTACAGTCTTCACTCCTCTCGTGCTCCTAGAGCTACCCTGCACTCAGCAAAAGAGCAGGAGCTCAAGGAGAGGGAAGAGAGGGAGATGGCTCTTTTTGACAGCTGCTGTCCTCTGTAGACCTCAATCTGGGAGGGTTTTTACTATGCATGATGAATAGTAACAACCATTGCTACTGCCAGCAAAATATCCCAGTCCAAAGCACTTCAGATTTGCCACAAGTTATACAGCAAAAGGAACAGAGCTGGGAGTGGAGCCTAAGCCTCTGGTAGCCAGGCAAATGTTTCTTATGCTAGACCTGCACTGCTAAAAAACTGCCTACTAGTGTAAAGTTAAGGGGGACAAATCTAGTAACCAATAACCACTGTAGCAATACTCCTGTGTTTTTATAGCAGCTTTTATCGAAGGATGCTGAGAAGACACATCATCACAAACTTCTGTGTCATGGTTTTAACCCATCAAGCCATTAAATACCACACAGCCATTCACTCACTCTCCCCCTCACCCCAACCTTGAGTGTGGGAGAGAACCAGAAAGGTGAAGGGACTCATGGGTCGAGATTAAAAAAAATAATAATGGAAATAAAATAATAAATAGTAATAGAAAATATAAATAAGTGATGCACAGTGCAACTGCTCACCACCCACTGACCACTGGCTAGTGATCCCGAGGGTGAGAAAATCCTGAAACTACAATCCTGGAAGAACAAGAGCTTCCCAGACAACCCTCACCTACACACTGAGCACAACACCACACGATATGGAATATTCCATGGGCCAGTTTGGATTCTTCACCCTGGCTACACTCCCTCTCAAGCTTCTTGTCCACCTGCACACCAAAGCATGGGAAGCTGAAAAGTCCTTGATTTCGTAGCAACAACTAAAAACACCAGTGTATTATCAACATTCTCCTCATACCAAATCTATACTAAACCCAAAACATAGTGCTAATTCTAGCTACTAAGAAGAAAATTAGCTCTATCCCAGCCTAAACCAGGACACTGAGCTTGAATGAAGTTGTAGCTCAGCTCCATTTGGCACCTGAGATGTGGGAAAACAAAAAGGAACAGTTGACCTTCCCAGAGCAACAATTAGACCTTGTTTACAGGAAAAAACAGTTCAATTCAGTCCACACAAGCTCCTTTATGAACTGTTCTACTGTGCTTACAGATCTTTTAGTCCTAAATTAATTTAAAATCAACTCTAGGTAAGCTGAACTAAACTTCGCTTCTACTGATATGCAATGGTCTACACAGCCTTTTGCAATGGCTTAATAAATCCTTTCTGTTGATCAAACTTTATCTATGATGTTGCAGCCACGTGTGCAAAAGAAAAATGTTATACAGGGGTTAGGTGATTGGCAAGATTTGGGTTTCTGCTGTATCAGACTTCTGCCAGGACCTTAGGAGATCTGTATAAACCCAGGTCTATAGAGGCATTCTGCATTGTGGGCTGTAACTCGCAGCAGACTGGCACATGTAACTACTACCTTGCCTCTTCTTGGTTTCTTCTTTGCATACAGGAAGCAACAGCATCAAGAAGTGCTGCATGGAGGGGTAAGTCACAGACAGCAAGATGTTTGTATGACAAATGAAGAGTGGCCCTAAGACAGACAAGCCCCAAAACACTGGGTGAACATTGTTTAGACTTCTCACACTTTCCTCTGCTGCTTTAACCATCAGACTACGTGCTCCCTTCCCAGCCTCCTCACCATTTGCAAAGCCAGGCAGGTTGGAGGGTGGCTCAGGCATCAGCAAGAGGCTCATAACGTTTAGTGTCACTGGACTGGGTTAATACCTGCACTCTGTGTGCCTGCTGATGGCTTGCGACCTTTGCCTTTAGGAACTGGGGGTAATAATTCGACTTCCTCTTGAGGCATCTGGGCAACCTTCTGCAGAAATATCTTCTCCAGGGCTTGGGCCATGAGGACGATGTCATCTGTGGGCTGTAAAAAGAAGAATACAAGCCCGTGTTGTATCATCCCCATACTGGAAGCAAAGAGGTTCAAGATCAGTCTTTGAAATCCCCAATGAACACTGCCCTTCAAATAAATGATGGTATCCAAGCTCTGACAATAAAGACTAGCTCTTCTCCCTCCTTGCTTGCTACCTCCCTGCTCCTCTATTCTGGCCTAGCATGCAATAGTTACAGCCTCTAAGTACACTGCATTCAGAGAGTTATCAGGACTTCCAGTGGGAGCCTGATAGCAAGCACCCTGTGCATCAGTGTGGAAGCAGCAAACTGGAACAGATGAGCTATCTTCCCTGGCCTGCCAGCAGGTCCAAGAGAAGAATGTAAACACATACTCTGTGGCTCAAACTAATTAATTTGTCTATTTCAGCTTGTTCTGCAGTATATGGGTCAATGATGACAAACCACTGCAGAAAACATAATACAAAGAATAGAGGCTTTTAACAATCTAACAAAAAGGTGAACGAGTCAAACCCAAAACAATAATAAGCATCTAAAGGTGTGCAAGTATGGACAAGACATAGGCAGAGAACAGAGTTAAACTTCCTGAACTGCTCTCTGCTGCTGAGAGATACTATTGACTGCTAGACAGCACTAATACCCCACAGAACACCTGCAGAGAACTGTAGCTCATCTCAGAGAATTCCTAACTGAAAATAAAAGGAGTAAAAACTTGCTACATAAGAAATCTACCTATAATTAAAAGGCACATTTGCCATTTTAACTAGTCTGGGGGAAGAAAGACACAGCACAAAGACAGCTTTGTGTACTTCAAGTAATGTAGTTGCAATTAGTGGCATTTCAAACCCTTGCAAGGAGGGCCCAGAGCACAGTGAGCTGGCCCTGTTCAAAACCCACACTGCAGCAGCTGTAGGTGGGCCTTCTCTAGGCAGTGCCCCAGCTACAGGCTTGTCTGGGCTCTTTACCTTATTATAAATGTAACAATTTGTAAACATGGTGTTGAAATCCTGCATACATTCACTGGCACTCCAGTAATAGTTATGTTCCAGGCGCTTCTTGATCGTCCCCATGTCCATGGGGTTTTTTATTATTTTGTGATAATCCTGTTGGAGAAAGAGAAAAGATTACATCTGATACACGGAAAGAATGCTGTTCATATTTCTCTTCAGTCCCAGCTTTCTCCTCATTCCCCCCCTCCCAAAACACACATCCCCAAAAGTTTGTGCAAATGGCAAATACCATATTTACTTTCATTTATTTTCTGATTTGTAGACTTCAGTCTATCATTATTATGAACTTGACTACAAAGCACCAGAACTCCTTCCACAACCACCAACCTTCCACCACTCCCCCCAGCACGTGCTCAATGGCTGCTTAGACATTACCAGCTTTCAGTAAGGACAGCTGGACTGGAAGGCAGTACTATGTGGAGGCAAACACGCTTTCTGAGCAGCCCTCCCTGAAAGGTGGCTGTGGCCTTGATGTCCCTTACGAGGCTGTAGGTTCAGCTTGGGAAACAGCATTTCTGCCTCCTTTTTTAAAAGGCTGCCTCTGGCACTCACAGTTTATCAGTGCCAGCACTGGCTAAGACTCTGCTAAAAGCTTCAGTCTCTCTTTTAAGGGTATTTCAGCCCTTAAAAAGCTTCTCCATGTTAACGCAGTTTCTCTCTGGGCTGGTCTCAAGCACCTGTAGAGGCTGTGATTAGCCTGGAGATGCTCCAAGCATGCAAGGTTACACACTCTAATTTTCTCATTTAGGAGAGGAGCAGCAAGGCCTCTTGCTGCACGTGCACCCAAAGCCATGCACAGCCACGGGCCACCCTCTGAGCCCAACCCTCAAGCAGGACCTGATACAGCAACATTTCCAGGCAAGGCATGCTAAGGCACAAGAGAATCCTGTGGGCTACTGGGCTTGTGCAGAGACCTGCACCTCTCCAGCTCTTCTAACTCAGAAAGTCTGAAAGCGTTCAAGGAAATCCCCAAAAGCAACCTAACCATTCTGATCCAGTGATCAGGAACCTGATCTCACCAACACGAAGCTTTCTAAGAAGAGAACACTGAGCAGACAAGAAATACATACCGGCAAATTCAGTTTAATTGCATCAACAGGTTGGTAGAAAGGCCAAGCAAACTGATGCTTCCACAAGGTCTTCACCACAACATTTTGCATATATTGCAATTGGTTGGTCTTCCGGCCAGGCTTGTTGGGATTAGTGACCTCCGGAGGCGGCGGATTCACAGGGCCCTGAGGAGCCTGGATTGCTGATGTGACTGTCGACATTTTCCTGCTCTTGCTCTCACTCGCTGTCACAGCGGCAGCAAATGGGAGATTTTCTTTCTTCCTTTATGCT
Source organism: Aegotheles bennettii (assembly GCA_013398125.1). Lineage (NCBI taxonomy): Eukaryota > Metazoa > Chordata > Aves > Caprimulgiformes > Aegothelidae > Aegotheles > Aegotheles bennettii. Next base: position 113,465 of record VZRW01006562.1, on the reverse strand, counting down.
CCCTGAACGGGACTGACATCCCATTTCCAGGGTCCAACCATACAAGCTAGATCAAATAAAAGGAAGAGGACAATGTGTAAACACAGATACTTACCTGAAGTAAGCATGTTAAGATACTTCTGCTGTTAACAGTGTTTGAACTCAGGCTCTTTACCCCATCTGCTTCATTCCCTGTACCACACTTTATCTTGATGATGGGCACAGTTCAAGACCAAGAGATGTGGAACAGCAATTCCCAAATTCAAAACCTGCAGAGAGCCAGCAAGCTTCACAGAACTAGCTCTTGCTTTATCTGGCTCAGTGAGAATCTTTGTGCAAAGAAAACACGTGGGGTAGCATAAGAACATGGTCAGGAATACAGTTGGGATGTGATGCAGAGACTCCCATCAATGCACTGATCTTTGTCTGGAAGTCTCAAGATGCAAGCTCAATATAAATAATAATTACTATTACAGCCTATGACCTGGCTAAGAGCCCTGTCATGCTCCCTCTTTAAGGCACATATGAAATACAGAAGAATATACAGATTGCACTATTGTATTCTATCTTTTCCCTAGTAAACTGCAGGGGAAAAAAAGGTCTAGTCTCAGTGCCTTCTACACCATATGGGAAACAGCTTTGCTGTGTCACCTTTCATAAACATCTGATATTTCAATTCACATCAGGACTTCAGCTACTCTTCACGTGGCAAACAGACCACAATCACTTTCTAAAGGCAAATTATTTCAAATATGTTCAGAAAGTCCCACAAATACTCTCACTAACATATGCTTCTTGGTTGCACAGAGAAACATAAGCAGAGACAGAAGCTGCAGTAACACAGAAGGAGAGAGCAGTAAAATGTTCTAGGGAAAAAACCCCAAACCTCTGACACATCCCCAACCATCTTCACTGAGTATCTGGACTAAATATAGAATACCAACTTACCCTTTGAGTTGCTGATTGCATGATGGCAAAAAGTAAACACATACCTAATTGAGGGAACTTTACAAAAATAGATGCTTACAAACATAAACAGATCTGCAGCAGAGAGGGATGTTTAAATATCGCTCTTCTCAGGCTTGCCTGGGTAGTGGAGGGGTTTGTGTTCCAGAGGCCAGCAGCTACTCCAGCAGCTCCCTCAACTAGGAGAACACTCCAGCACCCTGGTGACCTTGTGGCACAGGGAACCACATGGTAAAGCAGCCTGTGCCACAGGCCACCAGGGACACCCAAGTGCTCCAGGTGCTGTGGGTGCACCTTGCTGTGGCCCAGTCTGGCTTGGCTCAGCTCGCGGGTGTCCCTGGCTCCAGAAACCAGTCTTCCCTTTAAATAACCTAAAGTTAATTACAACTATTGTCTTAATTTGAATTTCCTGATGTCTTCCTGCCTCTCAAACTCCATTTGATACGGATTTTTTTAAATTATTTTTCTTAATAAATCCCATTCAAAACACTCAGATCTAGCTCCTGCCTCTCCCAAACTCCCTCTCTGACCTTAGCCAAGGTGTTCAGTATCTTCACACCACAGCTCCTCATCTGTGCCATGGAGATAGTAATAGTTCCCTTCTGTCTTCATCTGCTCCACCCAGCCAGCAAACTCTCTGGGACAGGCACTGCCTCTGCACATGCGTATTTTCATCATCAGGCTTAAACAAGGCTTGTACAGTCCACATAAGACAGGCATGTAACAGTCATCAGTGACACAACTCAGAAAGGATTTTAATTAATAACATTACCAAAAGTAGGAGGGGCAGGATCATGACAGCCAACTCAGCTAGTCCTCTGACAGCTGATCCTCTTTTAACTTGCACGCTCCAACTCACTGGTTATTACAACCAAAAGTGGCTCAAACCCCAAAACTCCTAGCAGCACTGTCACTTAAACTGCTGGATCCTGCAGCTGAAAGACAGGAATAGCTCCCCTGGCTATCTCAGCAGCACTGGAAGTATCTGTTCCTGGCATAAACACAGCTTTAACACACATGTGCCTCACTGCACCACTCCAGCCCTTGGTCCATCAGCTTCCTCATCATTTGCTGGGGAAGCTGCTTTGGTATCAGATTATTCCCTTAGCTTTTAAAACTAAAAACGTGTTTCTTCACCCACTCCCTTACTTCAAGTTTCAAAATAGTATTCTATTTAAGAATGTACAAAGCAAGATCATGTGGAATCTGGAAGCTGAGGGTCCAAATGCCTTGGGAATGTCCAAAAGCATATGACATTGAACACAGAGGCTATGGCCCTGCCCAAGAAATCTACTACTTGTCAGATCTCCTTTATCAAATGAGGAAAGTGAGAGGCATGGCCATCTGACATTCCACTGCTCCCCACATTGTGCATTTCTTCTCCTTCTTACTCAGCCCAGTCCGAGATGAAAACTAAAAGCAAAACCCAAACACAAACTCTCAAATCCTGCTTCTCTGGAGTTTAAGTCTGTCCTTTTCTGCTAATTTGCAACCTCAGTGCAGCATCCAGCAAAGCTGTGGGGTTTGGCTCATCCAAACCAGTCATCAAAAAATCCCCAGCTAGGTTGGAAGGGTTTTTTTTTAAACTTGCCTTTCATTGAGTTGCTCGCATGGGTCAGTCAGCGGAGAGACAGTTGGCACGGAGAAAACATGCTAATAAATCCCTGTACTAGCAGGATAACATTTTACCCAGCTGATGCAGCCCACAGACTGTCTGCAGTGGTGGAGGCTATTTTAAAAGAAGCTATAAAGCCCCGCGAAACGTGCACTGTGCCAGCAAGCCTGCTGCTTCAGCTAACGGTTCTGCCACTTCCCTTGGCAGTGCCCAACATCTAACGGATGGCTCTCTCCCTTGCTGCTGCTCGTGCAGCACAGGACAGTATTTGTTTTGATTGCAAAATTAGAAGGTAGCAAGCTTTATGCTAGCATGTGAGCCCAACTACTCTTTTTTTTCCCCCCCTTGGTACAGGATTTCTGCGTGGTTACTTGGACGCTGATCAAAACCTGGCACGATCCCAGCCCAGCCAGAAACAGCAAAATAGATCTTCCCATCAGGGAAAATTATCAAGTTTGAAAGATTCTCCGTGACCTCGTCTCTATCTCCACGTTATTATTTACATTACAGTAGCACACAGAGGCTGTGCAGAAACCAAGGTCTCTCAGCACTTGGCAGACACACAGTAGGACCCTGTTGCTACCCAGAAGAGCTGGTGCTTGCTGCACACTGTGGTGAAGAGACCTGCCCGGGGCCATCCCGTGAGCTGGTGGCAGAGCCCAGAGTAGAGCTCTGAGCCCCAGAGAAACAGCACTTCTGAAGCAGCACTGCTCACCAGGCCTGAAAGGCAGCGACCGAGCCTTTATAAAGATAGGATGGAGCCAGCAGCAGAACCAGACCAAGACAGCAGGGCAGCTGGAGCACACATCCTCATGCTGCTGCTCCAAGCATTACTCCCCTGCGTAGGCTCCTTGCAGCCACCAAAGCAGATGCTTGGTCCCTTTTTCCCCCCCAACAGTAGCAGCTGGAAGCTTGTGCCACCATACGCTACTCCCCAACTCAGAGAAGCAGCAGGCCCATGATCATCTTTGCCCACACTTTCTTACAATGCAGGAGAGATTTAGTGCATTACTACTACAACTCAACACAACCTTAACATCAGGCAAGATTATTAACTGTACCCATTTTATTCTATGGCTGTAGAAAGTAAGGGCTACACCACCACTTCTCCAGGCTCCTCAGAAGGAAACAAAGCTGGTGGATGTCCTCCTTTTCCTCCTACTCTGCTTCCTTTCCCTTCAAATCCCCATACAGGAACTGAACTTTAGGCAGATTTCACTACACACTCACTCCATGTCAGCACAGATGCTCTCTTCAGACACAAGGGATGAGCAATTTGAGACCAAGACATGAGGACAGATGAGTTGCTTTATCAGCCAACACTGCCCTGGCAGACACACACACACACCATACACAATATGCCACCCTCTCAAGACCTGGGGATGAAGCATTTGCATTTGGCTTCACTGCAGGAAATGGGAATTTGGCTTATGGCACACTGCAGCTCTGCACTTTGAAAGTCCATTCAGCTGTCCTTGTTGTCTCCCACATCATTAATTCCACACATCAGAGATTTGCTTTTCATGCGTATTATTTTGAGCACAGCCCCAGTAACACCCTGAGACTGAAAGATGCAACTTGTGTCCTTACCTTACCTCTGCATGAGGGAGGGAAAAAGATCACCTAAGATTAAGTCAGTTCCTTGGCTTTTGACTTGGTTGGTTTAATGCTCATCAGATTATGCAGATGGATTTCCCACCCTTGGTCTCTCCTTAGCTATTATGAGAGCAGGTGTTTCCTCTGCAAGGAGCCTGTGGCTTCCTAACCAGTAGATAAGAATTAGTCAGAAGAAACTGGTAACTTCAAGGGCCTTCAGTTGACACATACTCAGCGCTCTTTGCAAATCAGGCTGCTTTAGGCTGTCTCACATCATGCCTTCAAACTCAGGGATACCCAAAAATCACTTTATCTTGACTATAAAAGCATAGGGAACTTTTATAAGCACCATTGTAGGCACCCCAAGTAAAATTATGGTCTTTCTGATAATTACAGGCCATTTCTCTCCACCAAGTTGCTAATGCCACAAAAAGCACCTTCTGATCAAGGATTTAGATGCATGTCACATACCTCTGGCAACACACAACTCATATGGGGCTCAAATGATTTCTAAAGGCTGCAGTTTCAAGTGCAGGGAGTGATGTTTCACACCATAACAAGTTAATTTTCATAGCTTTGAATTTGCTTTTGAGAATGGTTTAAATAACTGGCATCAGTAATGGATTAGGTATGGTTGATCTTGGTTTGGAGTGTGGAGGACAGAATGACCTCTGGACATTTCTTGCAGCCCTACTTTTTGTGGTCCTCTGAAAACACAGAGGCAAATTTTAACATGGACACATGTTGGGTTTGTGCAAGCTCTTGAGTTACAGTTTTGTTAACGAGGCTACGGGAAGAAGGAAGAGCACGAGTGGTTAAAGAGCTTACTCTGTGTTGGATTCCTGACTGGAGGAGCTCAGACAGCTTTGAGACCTGCCACTGCAGTAAGGATTGGACTGAGACTTCCGAAATAAAATGAACTGCACTTGTAAAAACTCTTCCAGGAGGTACTTCAGCAAATTAACTGGGTGACCTATAATGAAAACATTGACAAAAGCTTAGTTGTAGCAGTGGAAATAAGCATCTCTGAACAGGTTTCAGAGTACGTAAAGCAGCTGGTGGCTTGCACATCAACACCGTGGGAAGCCAAAGTCAAATCAACAGGATGGGAATGGGTAGGTGCTTCACAGGAAAACGACAGTGGTTGCCTCTCACAACAAGATACACCAATTATACCTTTATGGCAATGAAAAAAGAGTGTTGGGCTGTTTCAGCTTTCATTTCCATAACAGAGATTTGGCACAGAAAGGAAAATGTTTGAAAGAATCACAAGCCTGGGCATGTGTCTGCTCGTGCCATTTATTTCGAGAGGAGAAAAGCAGAGATGCAATGAAATTACCTTGCATGACCCACAAGGTTGAACCCACATCATCTCATAGTCAGGGGAAGAGCCAGAAGCCAGACAGCAGGCAGTCAAGGTTTACAGAGAAAGGACAGGAGATGAACCCGCTTCTCAGCTTATGCTCTTATCTAGTGCACTGCAGCACACTGAATGCTTGTTCAGCATTTTCTAGCACTTGTAGGAGTTACTACAGCCTCTCAAAAGCCTGTGTGCAGCAGAAGACCTGCGGCCTTGGACATTAGGCAAAAAGGAAGCGCTGGGAAGGTGTTGGCACGTGGCCACATACCACAAGAGCTCCCAACATGTCAGGATCAGGATGAGGGAGCGGGGGGACCATGAGGAGGCAGGAACATGGCTGGAGGCACACTGGAAGTAGGGTATAACCCACAACAGACAGCAACCCAGTCCTCCGCTGTGATTCAGCAACCACTTCAAGCCCCATCCTGCAAAGCACTAAGCAACTTTCCCCTCTCGCAGTTGCAGTTTCTGTGGTTCAGCACCTCTCCACAGAGGGTTTTGCGGACTTATCACCTACAAGATACAGCTAATTGGGCAATCAAGATAAATCTCTTTCTAAGGAAGGTTTGGGCAAAGACCGAAACAAACTCGAGCTCCCCACACCTTTCTGGCCCTGCTACCTGGGTCAACCCCTTCTCCAGCCATCCATTAGGGAGAGATATAATGACAAAGGAGGTTAAGTGCTTAGATACCTGGGGCTGGAGAGGCTATTCAGACCGATCAGGTCTGGATGCTCCCATTGTTGCAATTAAAATAGCTATGACAGCTGATCTACTCAATGCTACCCAGCCCTGAAGACACATCCTCTCACTGCAGGACTGCTGCAGAACATGTTCCCCGCTACATAAGTCCCACGGTACAAGCGTAAAGCTGTGCAAGAGCATGGAGATCTTGTTCTCTTTCAGCATGTTTCCTAAAGCACCACAAAAAATAAACTGCAACCTAGTCAAGAAGAGGAAATCTCCACATTTAGATGAAAGTTAGTCAAGGAGGCAAAAAGAGTTTGATGATCCCAAATTCAAACCTTGCTGATGAGCATAGCAAAAGACTATAGACTCAGCCACAATTTCTTCAGACTGGCCAATTCTGCAAATTCAGAACTTGAATAAATGCTGTATACTGGATGCCTACTTTGTTATTTCACCTCTCATGTTTATTATTATCACTTTAAACTTCACAGATGGACAGAATCTCACAGAATCTACTGTTCTCCCTCTACTCACCTTTGCTTAAGCATTCAAGTCCATGCTTCAAGATCAAACAGAACTACAAACCCACTTGCTCACTTTGGTTTGAACCACAGTCACCCTTCATTAGCACCCTTCACATCAGCATTCCCAACTGCTCTGGAAGTGGGAGACTGAAACTTCAAGGTTCTGTCTACTAACTCCCCTCTGTTCATCTATTACTTTACAGCCTACCTTCTCCAAGGCATAATTTATCCAACACACGATACTCCTGGCGATTAATCCTGCGACTCCAGAAATCACTTTTGTCAATTTCAGGTCAACAAATCATGTTTCAGTTAAACTATCTTAAAAAACCCTCACAAAACAAACAAAAATACCCATACTCTGGCACAGACCCAGGTTTTAGATGATATATGCATAACAGAAGCATTCAGGTACACCCATTAAAGCTTAACATGGCAACACCCGCACAAGCTTCAGAACTGCTAATGGCATTATTGTACGTCTACACCCTCGCAGAGTTCTCCTTCTGCTTTTTAAAGAATGTGATCTGCACAGTTAAACATTTGTGTTCTGAAAAAGTCTGCCCTTCCCCTTTTTAATCAGCATATGGTGCTCTGTGTACTTTTACAGTATGAGAAACAAAACTCAAACACGCTCAGCTCGATTCAGGGTATAGTGAATAAATTACACAGCCTTCCACAAGAGGTTTTGGCGAGATTGTTTCTTTCTGCACTTCGATTTCCAAAAAGGAGGTGATTATTGGACATAAAGCATTTTGAAGAAAAGGCAAAAAACAAGAGCTTGGATACTTCCATGCTGGACAGAGCATTTCCAAGCTTCTGCTATACCTGCAAAGAATTAAAAAAACCAGAAAAGCCACAGAACAGGATGCTGACACCTCAGCTCAGTTTTTGACACCCCATACTGGAGGCTTGTCAGTTCCCCACTTGTGAAACAGGGATATGAATACTTCCACTACCATCTACAATTAAAGTCATTAGTCTTTTCCCAAGCACTTATACATCAATTCCTTCTCAATTGTTTTGGCTACACCAAATTTTAAGGATAAGAGCAAACACACAGAGGAACCTGTATTTACAAGGTGTTCAAATACCATAACTTTGTTTCTGGAAACACTTAGCAGTTCTTTACTAAGTACAACACTAATTGTCATTTGAAAACACTGCAAAGCTAAAACCACCATCTGCTTTATCCTTTTCCCCATACTGCAGCGCTCTTAAAAAACGCTTCGAAAAGATAAACTACAACACCCAAGAGGTCCTTCACAACACCTGTTAGGGAGGGGGGGTTAGATACAGCCAAATTCAACACTAAAGTGAATTTAAGAGGCTACATGTAACAGGAAGACTACATCCTTGCAATGCAACTCAGCACAGAAAGTATTCTGAGCAAAGTATAATAACAGAGCCCTTGCAAATAACATTCAATTCCTGTGTATCAGCTATTTAAAGGATTTTCTGCTCTATGCACCTAACAATCTACACTGCCATCCTCCCTTATGCCACCAGTACTGCGTGGCCATAGATCAGTATTATTAATACCACTTACAAGTGCTACAGATGTTATCCTTGTGGGCAGCACCACACAAACATTGACAGGGAAGACAGACTTCTAATAGACACAGATCCGTATGTCAACTTGTTAGAGGCATTTCACAGCACACAGCAGAACCATCAAAGTGATTCATTAGAGAAAATATCCTCCTCCATCAACAGACACCCCCCTTGTGCACTTCTTGTGCTCCAACACTTTCTCCTACTCAATTTTTATATATTAAAATTATTAAAGTTACTATTTTGCAAAAGAACATATTTGTTTTAGGACAAAAAGCATTACAAGTGTAGTAAGAGCAGATGAGCTGCCACTGGTTTAACGCATGCTCTGGGTTTGTAGCTCCAGCACTGCAACTTTCCCATGCGAAGCCCACTTAAACTGACATACGACCATCAGGTCAGTGTAAGGGGATGAACAATGAAATGAAAGTGATTGAATTACCAGGACATACATGTACTACTTGTTAGCTGAGTGACAGTAACATTATACTTGGTAATGGGGCAGAGTTAAGTACACCCACCCACCAAGACAATTATTGCAGCTTGGCTGACAGAGCAGCAGCTTGTTAGGCTGCAGTAGCCCTCCCGTTGGTGACCACCACTCATGCCCTATGCATGTTACCCTACACAGGTTCCACCAACTTAGCCTTACCCCTTTCCAAATCAATTTAAGTGTCTTCACAGAATAACTCACTGTGTTAAATAAAGCAAACCTAGCCAAACAAGTGCAAAAGGCTGTATGAGGTCTACTACTTCAGATGAAAAGTGCCTGGCTGATTTTGCTAAGGTTGGGCAGATCCAGAAGTTTGCTCAGCTATGTAAGGAAGCTGCCGGTCAGCTACGGTGTGAATGAACTGTGATAGTGACGCTGCTGTCACTCCCTGAGAGGGCTTCAAAGCAGTTTCCACTGTCTGAGTTTGTACATTTGATTTAAACTCCCTAACAGTTTGTGGGAGAGGAAAAAAATTTGGATTTTAAGAGTCTATGATCCCTCCCTACACAGGGAGGGGAGGGGAAGGTGCTCCCTACTGCCTAACAGACTCGAGTGAGGAAGGTGGTCTCCTACCACACACCCAGTCTCCACAGACTGCTCAGGGTGGACAGACAGGCACCTAGCAGGAGGAGCTCAGCTTCTGCACACACAGCTCCTGTGAGAGCACCCACAGCCTCACTTCCTGCACACTGAGAACAGGCAAGCCCTAAACCTCTCTTAAAGCCCTGCATATGGATGAAGTTCAAGTCAAAGGAAGTCGGACTAGGACAGCGTGGACACAAGTATCCTAATTTACTCCCATGTGGCCCAGGAAAGGAACACACTTTCAGCACATGGGCTGATGCATAGTACCCACACTCAGACAAGCACTTACTCCAGCAAAGACTTGGGGGCGCACACCCTTTTTCACATGGCATCTCAAAAAGCTGCACCTTAAAATTATTACACAGATCCTAAACAGAACTGCAGTACCAACAGTTGTAAAAAGGCAATGCTTTCCAGTAATTCTCCATTATACCCACACACAATCCTTGCACATCCAGTACAGGACATGCATGTGCTCAGTGTATCAGCTTCACTATAGCCCACAGTACAGCACAGTTCCTAAACCAGCCTTGCTAAGCAAAAAGGCTACTCTGCCCTACACTCCTCCCAGCAAAACAGCACAGCACTGCAAACTCCACACTTGCTTATAGCCAAACCCAAACCAGTGCAGTTTGAAAAAGCAGATCTCTCTGGCATGGCAATATCGGTGGGTTGTGAAGCGAGATCTCCAATCAGGCACCCTCTGTAGTGTTACACAAGGACAAATTGAGCAGATAAAAAAAGTTACACAAGGAGAAACATGCTTTTCCTTCAGTACAGGCTGGGTTTGGTTACAACAGGCAGGTCAGTCACACAAAGTGCATCTCTGCTCACATTTATGTCAATGCATGATGTCCTCTGCAAGGGTATCAGTGCAGCTGTATCAAAGTGCTCCAGGTGTAAACTTCCAAGAGCAGAGCAGCTCTCAAGGCAAAGAAGGAAGACTGCGATCCTTTTCTGTCTCTCTGCCTCTCTCTTTTCAATGAAAAGAGGAGCAAACAGCATCATTCCCAAAGCAAACTGATGTCAATCAGAACTAAGTCTAAATCCCAAAGTTTGAAGTTAAAGGCAACCAGTTCAGCCAGGGCATTTTGTTCCAGACTGGTCCCCCAATTGGTCACCTCAGATTGTCTTTCCTACATCTGTTGCATTGCTGGCGGAGAGGAGAATGTTGAGCCCTGGTCCCAGCAAAGCAGCGAGACAAACAAATCTCCTCTGACCAGGTTATCCACGTTGCTGAAATACTTCCAGACACGATGGTGTCTTCTTATCAGACTTGAGCTGGAAAGAGACTGAGACCTGGAAAAGTGCCAAAACAGAGGCGAGCATTTCTCCGGTTGGTATCTGAAGAATGGGAGAAGGAATAAGGACCAGTAGAAAAAGCAGCACATTATGGTGAATTTCCACATTACTCTCCAGAAGAATTAAAATCCTCCCAATGCTGGCTTTAGTAACAAGTGGGTTGAAGAGTTAGCGTGCCCCAAAGAAAGTTGTTTACCTCCAACAAGCACTAATGATTGACAAAAACACACCAATGTCGAAGTAAGATACTGTGGAATGAAAAACTCGAGATACACACATCCTTCCAAAATGTCCTGCCAGCTCACTGAGCAGCACAGCAAACAATGACTCCTTCCTAATTCCCAGAACTCTATTGCTTACCATGGTGTTCTGGGCTATTACTGGAGAATAATGCGGCAATTTAAAAAACAACAACAACAACAAAACAACCCAAAACAAAAACAACACACACAACAAAACAAAACATAAGTTCATGGTAATGATTGGGAAACCCACTGTGGATTAATGAATTTTGCAAATTAGCAAAGAAGGAGCAACCAGGATTAAAGAGAAACAATCAACAACACTGAGATGCAAAACACTCTTTGTTCATTTATTTAGCAAAGTGTAGTTCTGCCTGTGCTGAAAGCACCTGATAGCTTACCCAAGTAGGCAGAGAGTAATATATTTTGTAAAAGTAATTAAGCCTTTGAAACTTGAGCTCTCACTACATCACTCAGCTACTGCCCAGGAGAGGGATTTGACTCCAGAGTTGTTTGTGCTGTCAAAGAGAGGAACCAGGCTCCCAGATTACTCCAGGGACAAGGAGCGAGATTCTAGGAGTGCAGCCGGGCTTGGCTGGAAACCCACAACCCACTGCACCAGTGTCCCACCACAAAGTGAAGAGGTAAATATTAAACAGCATCCTTCAGAACTTGTGCCAATTACAAGGTGTGTCTGTAAAAACTAGAGGAAGCCCCAGTTTTCACCAGGGCAAACTGCTGTATCTGTGTGCACTGCCTTCAGCTCCCCTAGGCTCAGGGGGAAGAGACCCTCAGGTCAGGCAGGCTGGATCCCTGCCTGCCCACATGGTTTGTGGGTACACCAAGAACCTCTGTCTGCCTCCTCACAGTTTTAGGACATTACTGAAGGATAAAGTTTTAAACACAGAGTTTTTAACTCCGGAACAAAGCATTCTGTAAGATTATTAAGAACTGTGGTTTAAGTCATTGTACCCGGTGCAGTTACAACAGCTCAATGAAACATCTACAAAGCCCACTGAAATACTTGCATCTGCAGACACCAACAAAACCAGCCTTAAGAGACTTGTACCAAGGGCATTGCTGCCTAGCACACTCACTGAGCTGAGACATCAGACTTCTTGATGATGCTTTTCTCCTAAATATTTTTCAAATGACAAGAACTTCAGGTTTTTTTAAAGCACCTCAGTGCTTAAATGACAGAATTTTTATTTCCATAAGCAACAGAGCTTGGTTATTTGAAGTTAACAGAACTAACACTCCAAAGTCAGCTCTGAGAACAAACCTCAGACACTTCACATCGCACACACATTCTTCCTTAATTTAAGCTCTGCACACACAGGTCACTAAAACTAAAAAGCCTTTGCACTGAAATCACCACCATCCCAGCATTGAGCACCATATGGGCAGGGAGCAGGGATGGCAATATTGCAATCAAGCTGATGATGAACACGGAATAAGACCATCACCCTCTGCCCAATCCTTGTAACAAGCATTGTCTCAAAGCACTAAACCACATTTTTAACCAGTGTGGATTAAGAGAAAATAAATATACAATTTTAGCATTTATTCTCCCCAAAAACAAAGGCTCCCAGGTCAGGAGTTACTCTGTTTCAACAGGAACTTCCCAGTGTATTATTAAAAACTCCCTGAACTTCTGTGCTAACAAAATAAACCACACAGCAGCCTGCTAGTGCTGTGATCCCCAGATCAGGAGGCAGGACTTCGCATTTACAGTACACTCAAGTGGCTGGGTAGTTGTAACCAATACAGATCAGGGGTTTTTTTTGCTTGCAAAGCAACCAGACTGCTTTGGAGATTTCTTGTTTGTTTTGATTGATGCATATTTACTCTGCACTTCTCACCCATATATTGCAGCACATACGGTAGTCCTCAAGACCTCTACTACCTTGACTTATCACTGTGTGAATTAAAGACAAGAGTTTCAGCTTTAAACCTAAATCTCCAGTTTAATTTGGAGACACCCCCTCAGCACTCACATACACCGAATGCACTAAAAATACTAACAAGCATATTGAAAACCCACTTCTCTATTCCCAGGAAGGGAACAGCAGGTGTGCTCTGCTAATTATGTTATCCCCTAACCTACTATTTACTAGTGTCAGGAAACTTTAGATGTAAAAAACCCAAACATATAAACGTTTGAAGCATTAGTGAAGCCATCGTTATTTGCTTATCCAAAAGAAAAGTTTATTTTAGTAACTTCTGATCCCTGAAGACATCAGCTGAGGGGTAAATCCACGCCACAGAGCTGTCACAGAACACCCAGCGTGGAGCTCACAGAACGCACGCTCCACGTTGTCAGAGTCATTTCTGTAGGAAGCACATTCCCTGTTAGCACCAGACCCGCGACCTGAACACTACAGCTTTGTCTGAAAGTGAAACCAAGCAGCTACAAATAATGCTCTGTGCCCAGGGAGGTGCAAGAAGCAAACAAGTGGCATAAACGGAGCGAAAGTACGGCTGAGTTTTGAAGTTTTACATTTTATTATCGGCAGCATTATTTATAGCGTGACATTTCTATATATAAATCCGTGATCCGCGTTTCTTTTTACACCTAGAAAGCATATCGAGTTTAGGCAACGAACCCTCGGTTTCCATTTATTTGCGAAAGTTCGGTAAACACGGGTTATTTACACGAGCGGAGGGGCTGTGTGTGTACACACACACACACAAACACACGGGCAACACGCGGGACGCGCACTTTTCGGCACATCACATACAGCCTGCTCACACCTTCCCCAGCTCCCAAACCCGGGCGGGGGTACGGGGAAAAGGCCGGGGCCGCCGCCGAGCCCCGCTCCGCGCCCCGACGGAGCCTGGGACCGGGGACCGCGGGCTTGCGGCTGCTTCGGCTGCTTCCTCCTCCCCCTCCGCCTTTTTTAAATTTTTCTTTTTTTTTTTTTTGCTTCCCCCACACCTTTTTTTTTTCCTATTTCCCCCCCTTGTTTTTAAGGGCTCCTACAGCCCTCCCTTTCCTCGCCCCTAATTTTCCCCTTCAAAAAGATGGCGGGCAGAGAGCGAGCGAGGGAAAGCGAGCGAGAGAGGGGGGAAGAAGAAGAAGAAAAACAAGAAAAAAAAAAAAAAGAAAGGGGAAAGAAAAAGCAAACCCCAACTGCGCGGGGCTCCGCGGGGCTCCGCGGCTGCGCCCGGCCGGGGCGTCCTCGGGCGCTCGGCGAGAAGGGGAGGGGGGAGCAGAAGATGGAGAAGAAGCGGCAGAATAAGAAGAAGAAAAGGGTGGGCAGGAGCGGCGGGGCCGGGAGGAAATCAATGGCCAGGCTGCAGCCAGCCCCGCCGCGCTTTGTTGGCATTGTCGCGGCGCACAAAGGCTGCGGGGCCGCGGGGAGCGACGCGGGGCTCTCGCAAGAAGAAGGAGCAGAAGAAGAGAGGAGGGGAAAAGAAAAAAAAAATAAAAAAATCGGCATTGGCCTTTCCCAAGTGNTGCTAGCAACGCACACCCGAGCATCTAACAAATAAAGGGAAAGATTAAATAGATTACTTTGCCCCGGCAGCTCCAGCAACGTTTGCCTTATAGTCCCTCCAGTTGCTCTTCTTTTTATCCTCGGCAAGGCAGTATAATAGATGCGCTAAGGCGCCCCAGAGCTCATGCGCCGGGGCGCAAGGCCGTGTGGGGACGGTAGTCCCGGGCCAGCCCGGGCGAGAGGCGGNAACACGGTCCGCCGGGGGGGGAACCCGCCTCGGCGGCTTCCAGGGGGGGCAACGGCGATAAAAACCCGCGGAGAGGGGGTGGCTGGCGGGTGTCCCCCGGGCAGACATTGCCGGGGACAATCCCGGCTTCCCCTCTCCGCCTCTCGGGCTCCGAAGGTACAACAAGAGCCCTTAAAATTTTAAGGGGAAATGTGCGGGTCCCCGCGGCTGCAGCCCGGGCGGGGGCTGCGGGAGAACGAATTCGAAACCACAACTGCGGGAGCCGAACTGCTCTTTCTTTACACCCCCACCCCCCCGTTTTTTTCTTTTTAATCGCGGTTTGCGCTGGGTAATGCGCGCTCACATTTCTTACGCAACAACTAATACGAGCCGCAATAAAAATAGAACAGTGCGAGCTGTAGTAGCGAGTGGCACCAAAAAACAGCAAAAAACCCACAGCGTGGGGTAGTTCGCACTGGTTAGTGCATTTCATAATGCTGCCGACTGCCAAACAACAAGAATAATAATCTAATGTATACAATAAAAACTTTACAAACACACCCACAATAGAGCATCAACAAACACGAGCAAACACAAACACTCGCAAGTAACAGACCCCGTGTCCTGAAGCAAACCTACAAACAAGTTGCTGTTGCAGAAGGATGTCGCAGGAGATGCTGCTATAAACCCAAATACGACTCAATTGTGGCAGCACAAAAAGAAAAAAAATAGAACCGTCAGAAAACAGACAAGTCCAGGGGAAACATTTGAGTGCCAACAGAAAATAAGGAGTTATGGGATCCCTCTGTGGACACACACGCCAGCGGAGGCTGCCACGCTGCCTGTCACAGCCAGCCACACCATTGTGCCAATTAATAAGTCAGTTTAAGGCACTTTTCCTGGAAAACCATATTTCCAGAGGATTAGCTTTTGAAAAATGTGACCAACTGGGCTGAAATGTCAAAGGAGGTCCGATATAACCAGCAAGACTGGGTTTTGTACAGGCAAGAGGGCAGATATTCAGGAAAAATCCACTTAGCCAGGCTCGTGGCTGCCTCAGGGTGAAGCCAAAGTTGTACTTTAACCAAACCCAGGAAAAAGTGGGGGTTTTTTTGTACTAGACTTCAAGGCTTGCGTGAATTGAGGAACTAGAAACTCACAGCTGTA
Source organism: Aegotheles bennettii (assembly GCA_013398125.1). Lineage (NCBI taxonomy): Eukaryota > Metazoa > Chordata > Aves > Caprimulgiformes > Aegothelidae > Aegotheles > Aegotheles bennettii. The sequence continues at coordinate 97,727 of VZRW01006562.1, read as the reverse complement.
CCTCTCTTGGACATACTGATTTTGTAAGACAGCATTTGAAGTTGCATCTGCATCTACAGCCAAACCTGCCACAGGCATCTGCACATTGATCTTTCTGATTTACTCATCGGGAACCCCAAAGCAGGGCACTTTTAACCATTGTTCTGCTGTATTCCCATTTTCAAGGCAATTCTAAAAGAGTACACATGTGTCACCGCATTTGAGATCTGAAAAGTACTAGGTCGGTTCCTTTGAGCACACTGCCCCACGCCAGTATACACCCAATCCACGTGGATAAGCAGGGTATAAATTTACAGTGTGGTAACATACACAGACACCAAACCGTGAGCATGGCCAAGGAGCCCCTAAACACAAACTGCTGCTGGTCTAGGCACAGGAGCTGGGGAAAGCTGGCAGGCTGAAGCTTTCCAAGGGAAGGGGCAGGGAGTAATCAGCCGAGTATTCATTACGAACACTTGGGAACATGTACACTTTTCACTCTAAAGACTCATTTTCAGCTGAACCATAATCTGAAAGTTTGATTTTAAAATTTATTTATATTTTAGGTTGAGACAAACTCCTGCAACAAAAAAATGTGTTGGCAGGGTTATAACCAACTGAACAGGGGGTCTCATAATGCAAAGCATCCAGCAACCTCAGCAATGTGCAGAGTACAACAGGAGGGCTGAGAAAAAAGCATGAGTGCAGGGAAAAGGACAGAGAAAAGAGAAGCTACGAGGTCCTTGCAAGAGCATAAAGCCCTTTAAGCTGGCAGGGCAATCACCTCACAGTGAATATGCACAGCTTAAAATCTGGAGTTTGATCCTCACTGCAAATCCACTTTCAAGAGCAGCTCAGCAACGGAGGATGCGACAAAAGTGCAGCCCAAAAGCAGGCTCCAACTACACCTTGTACTTCCTTATCTCACCCAGGGTGGGTGTAAGACAGTTTCATCCGAAATTGTTATGTTCATTAGGCATCAGACTAAAGAGGCAAAACAATTCACTTGGGAAACTGTCCCCAGAGGTTTCACCGATAGTGGTGATAGCTTTCAACCTGGAACACACAAGGCACTCACACACCTACCTGTAGGTCTGCAAACTTGTGCTTGAAGAGCCCAGCTGCATCCTCCAAGGGAATAGGAAAGCAAACATACTCTAGGGATCCCTGAAGCCTTCTTTATGCAAGGCAGTGAGGTTAGATAATGGTTTAGCCAAACAGGCACAGGCTGACTCAGTTTGAATAAGCCCCACAGGAGGTACAGTAAAATCAAATCAGATTCAAGCACAAGTTACCTAGCCCAGAGTAAAAGCACTTAGGCTGAAGAAAAGATAGTTGCAATCTTTAAATTAATTTCTGAACTGATTTGGTCACGTTAGTTTTACACACAAGATACATCAATCTGCCTGTTCTAGGGTACCTTAATGCCAGCTTTTCCATAAAAAACAAGATACAGCAGTAGCTTTTTACTTTCCCCTCCTCCCCAAGCTCAGAGAAGCATCCTAGATTCACCCAAAGGCTTTTGATTAGCCTCTGTGGTCTCTTATGTTGCACCTCCAGTTACCCAATTAGTACCTTGTTAACTAACACCTGCAGTGTATTTACTCCTTGCTATTGCACTACTTTTAACCCTTAATGCACAGTGATACGTGCATCCTTCTAGGAAGTTTTGTGCATCAGTTTTGACAAGAACAAACTTATTTGTGCAAAGCGCGAGTGATTTTCAGGGCGGCTAAACACTGATGCTTTTTGCTTCTCTGCTCTTGGTGTCTAGGGTAGGACTTGAGTCTTAAGTCTTTTGAAAACAAGGGTGGATGAAAAGCAGAAAAGGGAGACAGTTGTCTCTGTGGAACCCATTAGTTTTGTGAGAAGTGGATACACTCGGTGCATTACATGACTGCACCCAACAGTATTTAATAATCAGGGACTGCTGGGAATGCAAACCCAGAGCACCAATTTTTCCAACCTTTGCTATAGGTATTAACCGTAAGCTTCCGATTCTTTACCTCACCACTCAGTGACTGTTTCACCATCACAACCACAGTTTCCTGCTGCAAGGGACTTTGTTATTGTCTGTACTTGGGAATTACCAAGGGATTACAAGTGGAGAAGGTGGCTGAAGGGGTACGAATTCCGCATCAGCAGTGTGTCCTGTCCTGTCTCATCTCTAAGCCCATCTGTAGGCATGCTGGACATTTACATGCTCATGAAAGACTGATAGAGCTCCACAAGCCTCAAGGCAGGCAAATTTGACCATTCTGACCATTTTGTCAGCCATCAGCCAGCACAGGCTCCAAGAGACTTCACATATAAGCAGAGTCCCAGCAGAGCCTGTAACCAGCAGCTGCTATCTCCAGAGTGGATGTTGTTATACATTACAAAAAAAGAGAATTTATTCAGTAACAGTCATGTTTGGGATAAAGAAATAATAGTGCCCAAACAGAAGACTGCTTAAGAGCATGTAGTAAATGTCAGGGATTATATGACTCTGATCATCCCAGTGGCAGAGAGAAGGGTGTTGAACACAAGGGGATAAATACTCCTATTGCAACAGAGTCATCTTTACCAATGATTTTCTTTACTGTAGTGGCAAGATTTCCTTGATTGAGTAAACATTATTCAGTAAGTTCAGGATGACAGGACTAGGGCAGGGGTTTGAAGCAATAATTGCAGTTTGTTTTTCTGTAATACCTTTCATCTCTGGAATTCACAACAATGCAATAATCCTCCTAACAGCTTTTGTAGGTAAGGAAATACTATGAGCCCTGTTTTTTCAGCTGAGGAAGCTGAGAGGGAATATGATGATGCAGAGAATCATGGGCAGAGCCAGAACTGGGACTCAGCTCTTCTGACTCATACTTTGTAGTTCTGAAAGCCTGAACACACCAGTTGGTGAGGCCACTCCTGGCTACTCAGTGCCTGTAGGACCTTTGTCTCTTCAATGTTCTCTCTTAATCTGGAAAAGCGTGAGCAGAGCCCCAAACAGGGAATCCAGGAGCCAGGATATCTGTGAGCCTCAGGAGGCACAGCACTATGGTAATTGATGGGAAGCAGGAAAGACCCAAAGGATCTTGTAAGTGTTCATCTGCAAATACAAGCTTTGATTACGATCTAAATGCTGGTCTGGAGACAGCCAGTATCTGATGGGGGGTCCAGAGTGGATTTAAATAATGTCCTTTCAGACTGGCAGTTCTCAAACCAGAGAAACAGAGATTAATGGCTTCCCCTACACCAGAGAGGAAGGGAATGAAAACCCCACAAAATATCCTGCCTGACCTTGGTGTCTTTTATCAGGACATAGCAAGAAGCATAACCTGAAGGAGCTGGAGGCTGGGATACAGTGGGCTAAGATTTATATGTATGGAAAGAAGCAGAGCAAAGGCCTAAACTATTGTGGGAGAGAAGAATGGGGCATGACCACAGAATTTGAGAAGTGAAGAGAAACTGCCCAGCCAACATGACTGTGTAGCTTTGGCCACAGTAAATATGTTCATTTGAAAATTAGCTGCATCTAAAGGGTTTTGTTACACATTCAGTGTGATGTAGAGACCTAGCACCTGCTGTAACACAGTGGTTTGCACAGGTAAGCAAGCTGGTGAATAGTGTGTGCTACTGAGTTGGCAGTTTAAACAGATTCCAGAACATGCTAGATTTCAGCAGGCTAAAGCCCTCATGGATCCCTGGGTGTTTTCTTACTTTTCCTCCTGCCTGCTTACACACACTGGAGAGAATGGTAAAGAGATGCTCTAACCAAATAGTAACACTTTCAAACACCTTGATTTCTAAATTGCAATGAGTAATAAATATATTCACATTTCACTAAAACTATCTCAGGGTTAGAAGTTAATTATATTGAACTGTCTGTTCATTGGAGTCATTTGCACCAGCAGAGAATGAAGCTCCTGATTCACAGAAGTGCTGAGAACCTGCTGCTCCAGTTGAAGTGGCTGGGAGAGGCAGGCTGTCATCACGTCTGGCAGTCAGACCGTGTGTGATTCAGTCTGGGGCTCTCAAATCAGCAGCCTTTATGCATTAACTTGGCTGTGACTTGCATTGGGGGGGGGAATCTGCTTTGGATTAACATTATAGCACATTGCTGGACTCCAATCCTGCATGAAGTCCTACCTTCTCTTCAAAACCATGGACTGTTTCTTAACAGGCCTTTACCAACATGGAGCTCTATACATGCAGTGGTCAATGATCTTACTTGGAAAGAAGTTCTTCAACTTCCACAGGCCCCTTGTGCCTAGGCTAAGTGTTTTTACACATCCCTCCCAGGGCAGAATGAATCCAATCCTACCTGTTCTCCACTGGGGTAAGATTTCCTAGTTTTTAAATGAACAAATGTTGGCAGTGATGCAAGCAAGGTTCATATTGTAGTGGGAGAGGTAGAAATATCAGCCTGGAAAAGGTTCAGTGTTTGTTTTTAACTCCCAGAGGAAACATACGAATGTGATGATGTATCTGGGATTTAGAAAAAAATGGAGCAGCATATTAGCAACCCCACAGAAACAGCTATACGGCAGAGATCAGCTGCTCTTAAATGCCTAAAAGATGCAGCAGGTCTCTCCTGAGTTCTTCCTCTCTGTTTCTTGAGCAGCATGTAACACACGGGAAGTCTGTTCCGCGGTTCCTCTGTCTGCTGAGAGGCCCAGGCAAATAAAAGTCCTAACTGAGATTGCTAATTGTGCCAAAATATAAACATGGGCTTACACAGCTTGTAAGCTTAGTGCCCTATTACTCACCATTGCAAACGTAAGTGCGAGCTTGTTTGCAGCAGTCAGGTCTAAAGAGCAGATCCAGCACGTACTGAAGTTAGTGGGAGCTTTTCCACAAGCATTAACGTCCTTTGGATCAGATCTGCGGGAGCGGATTAGTTCTGGTCTTGGTGGAACCTGTGACAAAATTGTATACATTAGTCATAGCAGGCCTCAGCGCTGTTCCTGACATGCTGAAAGCCATCCAAAGGGATCCCAGCAGCGCTGAAAGCAGCCACTTCCATATAATCCGAGGCACTCATGGACCTTTCTTTCCCTTTCACCATTATATGAGGCAGCTCTCCCCCCAGAAAACCTCAGACAGGTGTCTTTTCCAGTGTACTTGGCAGGTCACCAGTTTCAGGCTATTTTGAATCAAATGGAATGAAAGATTTTGTGAGGGAGAAGCCTGCCAAGCCCCACTCTTTTCCAGGGAGGGAATTTGGACAGATACCACATCCTGCTGATCCCAGCTGTGGCAGCATGGCTGGGGGAGCAAGAAAGACCCTTGCAGATGACTCATAACCAACAAGTTAAATGTCATCCAAAGACAAGGGGCTGTCTGTGCAAATCCCCAGGTATTCACATTAAGCAGTCCCAAAGAAATGCCCTTGCTCGCTGAGCTGCCTTTTTCTGTGAGCACCATGCTGTCAAAAACCTGATCAAGCATGTGATTGAGCACTTTGCCAAATGGAGTTTATCATGTTAAAACTTGTTTAAAAAAAAAAAAAATCCAGGACACTTAGAGGCTAAGGGGTTGTTTAGCATTACGATCAATTTCTGGTTGAGGCTCCAGATTTGAAGTTCCAGAGAGGTATAATTCAGTATGCATAAGGATTTTTGTACAGATATATATGTATTTTACACATATATCTTGAAACATCAGATAAAAACTTCCGAAGCAGATACAAAGAAGAGGGGCAAAATACAGACTTTTATAGTCAACATGAAAGAAACAGAAAGACCCCATCCCTATCACAATAAAGCTATATACACACACAGGATTATACTGCTGATCTGATCTGTGCTCTCTCATTTTATTTCATATTTATTTTTTAAAAGAATTAAAACTGGAAGCCAAAACTATCTGGAAGAATCGGCCACAGGAACTCAACTGGATTTGTTCCCTAATACTGTTCTGGGGATTGTGCAGCTCTACAGCCCTGTCTGTTTCACCTCCCTGAGTTTAGATGGCAGGGTTAATTCTCCAGACTCCCGCTGTGGGTTTCCAGGCAGGAGGAGAAGGGCCTTGGCTCCATTGTACCACAGGAGGTTTTTTTGGGTTCGTTGCTGGCTTTATTTTTATTTCCTCAACTGCCACTAGGATTTTTGGGGCCCGGAGATCTTCCTGTGTTAAAGGGCCAGTGAATGACTCGTGTCTCCTTTCCTTCCCTCCTAACTGAAAGCAGACTCCAACATATCCTGCGCAGCGTTGGGTTGCGGTCCAGAAAAAAAACACTGCTCTCTAGAAAAGTGCTTAAACACATGCTTGGGTTGGCAGTTTGGCCTTAATGAATCAAAGTTAAACATTTTTCTGGGTCAGGGCCCTTGTCTGCTGGTACATGCCTCAGATATGCTCTCCCCCGGGCCAGTATTACGGTGTTTAATGGCTCATACACTAGCCTCGTGCATTATATACACCAGAATTAGCTCGTTTTTACTCATAATGGTTTTATCTGTGGTACTGGTGTATGTTTTCAGCAGTGTGGGTCTGGATATCCCAACCCAGTGCTACTGGTGACCCTCCTGCAGCCGGGATTGGCCTCGTGTGTTATATACACCAGAAATAGCTCGTTTTTACCCATAATGGTTTTAGCTGTGGTACTCTGTATGTTTCCAGCAGTGTGGGCCTGCATATCCCAACCCAGCACCACTGGTGACCCCGCTGCAGCCGGGTTCGGTGCTGTTGGAGCATCTCCCACACACAGGCAGAGCTGTGCCCGGCTGTGGAGCGGCCGTGTCCCTGACCCGAGCTGCCCGGGGCGACCCGCGCTGCCCGGGGATGTCCCCCAGGGCGGGACGGGGCTCTGAGGGGACCCGCTCGGCACCGCACGGCCCTGCCCGCCCCCCTCAGAGCCACGGCAGCCGCTCGGGGGGGGCCTTACCCGTGGCAAGGCGCGACAGGGAACCCCGACCGCTTCCACCCAGCCCGGGAGGGGCCGGCGGAGGCAGCGCCCGCCCCTCGAAGGCACCGCCCGAACGCGCTTGAGCGCTGCTTTTTGGCTCCGGGGCCGCTCCGTAGCGCTCCCGGGAGAGAGCGGCATTGTGCGGCCCTCGGCCCGCACCGCGCATGCGCCCTCCCGCATTCCCTCGCCTGGCGGCCCCGGAGCTGCTGCTGCTGCCGCTGCCGCCGCGTTCCCCCCC
>VZRW01006562.1:0-90171 GCA_013398125.1 Aegotheles bennettii | reverse complement strand
GGAGGGGGGGGTGCTCGCCCCAACTTCCCAGATGAGTTCCAGATGGGGAAAAGGGGTCTGATCTGCATGGGGAAACTTTAATTGGGGATTGTTGGGAGCGGGGATGGAGCCGGGGTGGGGGTTCCTGGGGGTGACCCCCGCCCGGGCATGGGGGTGCTTAAAACACCTGGAGGAGCAGATTCGCTCCCAAATCCCGCTGCCACCCGCAGGAAGAGCCGTGGGGTTTCGGAGCACGCTCGGTTATTCCGTTACTGAGCTGGAATGCGGCTGAGCTGTGCTGGGGGGGGCTCCTCTGCAGCACCCGCGCTGGGTCCCCACTGCTGGCACTGGTCCTTTACTGGGTTTGGTCGCAGAAGACCAGTGGTGGGGCTCCTGTGGGTCAGGCAGAGGGCTCGGGTGGGATTCGGTGCTCAAACCACTTAGGAGGAAGATAAAACACTCAAATCCTCGTGTTCCGAGATGAAAGTGACCTGGTAGGGTCTTAAGGTGTGGAGATGCCTGTTATGGTTTGTGTTCATTATGGTCTCGTGCAAAAAAAAATGCACAAGATCATAATGCAAAAAAAAATTGCAAAATGAATGCAAAAAAAAAAAGGCACTGGACTGTTCCTTCCACCTTTTGCCCAAACCTTTCTGTTTGCTGTGCACTAACCACTCGTCAGAAGCATTTTGGGGAATACGAGGTGAGACCCTGCCCCACACCTCAAAACTCTTCTGCTTGATTTCCCCTTGGGATGGGGCAGAGTGGAGAAAAGCTCTCCAAGAGGTGATGGGAGGCCGTGGCTTGGGTGCTTGGTGTGCCATATGAATGGGTCTGAAGGCCTGAAATGCTGCCGTGGCGCTGAGCAGATGCAGCGTGGGTTTTCACACCGGTTTCTGCCGACCTGCAGCTGGGCTGATCCCGTTCTTCTGGCTGCTGAGAATCTTTTTTTCCCAGCTAATGAGGATCTCTTGTTTCCCTTCCAGGTTTTCGTCTTGGTGTGGCTCTCCTCTCCGTGGTAGGGGCTGCCTTTTGAAGCAGCACATTCATTCTCGCCTCCGAGCACCATAAGTCTCGTTTGCCAGCTTCAGAACCATGGCAACAGAAGAAAAGAAGCCAGATGCAGAATCCACCAAAACACAATCTACTCCTTCCTCCTCGACCAATCAGAGCAAGGTGTGTGCGTGGGGCTCCCAACAATATCCATGTAAATACACACAGCCACTACCTGCATATTCAACAGGCAAACCAGAATTAGAGAGTTGAATACTAATGGAGATTAAAAACTTCTACAGATTTCTGCTGGGGAAAACGTGCTGAGGATTTGATGGGAGGAACGGATGGAGTGCGGCCTCTTTTGGTGTGCTGGGGTTTTTTTTTTTTTGATTTAGTGGAAGTTCTTGCTAATGAAATACTTCTTGAGCGTGAGATAGGTGGGTTGTTGGTGTCCCTGGAATGTCTAGAGGTGGCTGGAGAATGGGTGAACCTGTGGCTGTAGTTGCAAATTGCTCAAACCACTTAGCAGATGCTGTGAAGTGTGCAGATGCTCAAAGGAGATGTTATTGTCTAATCATGAAGCCTTGACAAAGGGTGAAGAGGGGAAAAAAAAAAAGGGTTTTTTAGGGGTATGGGGGAATTGGCCTGTGATTTAATTCATTATAAGGATGAAAACTGCAAACACTTAAAAGCACTACGCAGATCAATACCAGGAGTACTATTCTGATCACTTTACGGTTGGGCTGTTGGAGTACTCTCACCTGTTATTGACTTGGATGAAATTCATATCAGGGATGAGTTGGTGTTGTGTCTGGCCCCAGACAGCAAGGGGGTTTGGTTCCTTTTGTTCTTTTTTGAATTTGGAGAGAGAAGGGGGAAATATAAAGGCTGGGATCTCATTGTGGTGAACATCCATGGCTGTAACCATGTGCTGACCCAGAGCTGGTCACTGAGTGCTACATTTGGAATTTATTCAGCTCATTCCCATGTTTTTCTTACAGCCTGCACCAGTAAAACCAAACTATGCTCTAAAGTTCACGTTAGCAGGACATACAAAGGCAGTCTCATCAGTAAAGTTTAGTCCTAATGGAGAGTGGCTAGCCAGCTCCTGTAAGTATTGCTTTCTTTTTCTCCCATTTAAAACATGCAAATGTTTAAATGCTGTGGGCCTGGGAGAACTGCCTGTCTCCAGTGTTACCTTCCTGAGATGGAGGAGGGATGTAGTGTCGTGGTTTTTCTTAAAAGGAGCAGTACCAAAGCTGTCAGTCCTTGAGTTAATCTGCTTTAAGATTTTTAAGCACTGGATCTTCTATGCGTTACCAAGTTGGAGAGCCCTCACCTACTCAGCTTCCTTTACTGAGCAAAAGCAAACGCAGGGTTCTTTCCCTGTGCAGAGGAAACCCTTGTGCTCTTCTGTATTGCAGAAGACATAATTTCAGCTTTTAAATTAAACTTTATGTACAGTGTCTGCAGGCAAAACCTTGGCTCTGGGAAACATGGGAGGCAGCTTTGCACTACCAGGGTGTGGTGTGGAGGACTGGCCATGTGCTTCTGTCCTGTCTGCCTGTGGTGTTTAGTAGGTCAGAGCCTTTGATTCCCCCGGTGGAATGTGCAGGAGATCATTATAAATAGTGTTGCTCTCAAGTGGTAGATCAAGTCCTCTTCCTGTCAGCTTTGGTATTTCCTAAATGTTTTTTGGTAATTGACATTGCTTGACAGCTTTCCTTTGAAAGTGCTTGTGTGACCCTCAGTGATCCAGAGAGGATCTATACATAAGGAAAGGGCAATTGAAAACATTGTTGAATTTGATGGTGAGAGCTGCTTGAACATCTTCTGGATGTAGGAATGACTTAGATCTTTGGCTTAACTGAAGATAGCCTTAATCAGACCCGTGCACTGTACTGTATATAAATCATTTTTATGTTCAAGTGTCCTCATGGAAGTCCCACCCTCTCCCCCACCCAGGTTTTCCAACCTCTACCTCTGGCAAAACCCAACCTTTTTCTCTGGCTTGTTTTGCGAGTTAACATGGAGAATAAATTTGGGGTTTTGCAGGCATTAATTCAGTCCAGCTCATGGTATAATTTTTGTTCTTTCTAGGCAAAAGCGTTTCAGCATTCCTATGGAATGGTGCTGCTTTTACCACTGGCAATCTAAAACAAAAGTAGAAACCCAAGTTGCCATCAGAGAACTTGGTGCATTCCAGGCAGTTTCTGTCATCTCAGCTGCTGCAGCTTGGCATGGATGAAACTGCTCTTTACCAGTTACATCTTACCTCTACACTGGGTCTGCTCAGGGAGGGTGGTGTAGTTAATGTATTTCTTTCCACCTGGAAGGGACAGCTGTATCTGTTGGTGCTGTTAATCTCTTAACTGGCACATTCTTTTCCAGCTGCTGACAAACTCATTAAGATTTGGGGAGCGTATGATGGCAAGTTTGAAAAAACAATATCTGGTCATAAACTGGTAAGTATGAGGAGATCCCTGGGCGCTTGAGTATGAATTTACTTGTAAAGCATTTGGCTTCCTTTTCCTGATCCAGAGATTTCCATTCTTGGTGGGCTTGACTGGTGTGGAGGGCTTGTTCTTCAGACTCGTTTTGTGCTGCTTTGTTTATGCAGTTGTGCTCAACAGCCTGGGACTGGAATTGCTGAAGTATTACCAGGTCAGGCTGGAAATATGGGTGAAGTGCAGGCTTACAATGGAGGACCTGCATGCACACTTCTAGGTGTGGTCTTGAGTCTCTCCATTTCAGGAACACCAACCTCAGACACGGGGCAGTGCCTTCTTGGGTGAAAACCCCTGTAAACTGTACCTGTGCCCTGTTCCATCTTGGACTATGATTCCATCTTTGTATATGGAGCAGAATGGTTCACCTTTTAAGGAGATTGAATTTTTCTTGTGGGTTTGCCTGCATAAACACAGCACTTACTCATTCTGTGAAGTTCTAAAGAAAACACAAACTGCCAAACCCTTTGGGTTTGTTTCCTAAAGTTTCTTATGTGCTGAAGTTCCCTAAGTGAAGAAGAAGATTCACCAAAAGAAAAACCAGTAGAATCTTGTTCTTCTCTAGCCTCTGGGGACCCGGACCATAAAGAGCAAGGCATTTGTCATGGAGAGAAGCCACTTACTCAGAGCAGTTTATATAGCATACTGTTTATGAATTCCAAGAAAGGGTGTTGGTGGCCACAGTAAGAGCTATGTGAACAAACCATTGATGTTTTTGGAGTGTATGGCTCAGTTCAAAAATGAACAACTGTCAAAGGAGCTCTTAACCCTGTCAAATCAGTGAATTCCCAGCTCTCACTGCTTAGTTTTCTTTCAAGCTTCAGCTATGAATATGATATGCAGCCTGTGTTTTCCATTTCCTGTGTTGGTGAACAAACAGAGAATTGTTTTCCTTTGTTTTAGGGTATCTCTGATGTTGCTTGGTCATCAGATTCCAACCTTCTTGTCTCTGCCTCCGATGATAAAACTCTCAAAATATGGGATGTAAGCTCGGTAAGGGCAGAAACTATTATTTGCCTTCCTTCTTCCTATCACTGGCACCTTAACTCATGTTCTGAGAAAGTATTAACGTGCTATGATGAGAGAAAGTAGAGGTTTAAGCACTGGCTCCTCTTTGGGTAATACTCACTGTTTCCTCCTTATAATGAGCTGCTGGTTGAATGGGCAGTGAGGATGAGTTATGCTGCTTGATTTTGGAAAGAGGGGGATGCTTGTGGGGTGCCATGAGGAGCATAGTTATCTTCTGCTTAGGCCTTATGGTGGCAGTGCAAGCACAGGCTTCGTTTCTGAAAGCAGCCTCCCAGATGAAACCTTTTTGTAACTTCGTATCATAGCTTCACTTGTTTTTCCTTCTCTCCCCCTTCCTTTTCTGCAAATACGATGAGAACTGGATAATTTGGTTGAATTCTGATTCGGTGTGTTAAACTGCTTGGTTCTGAGTTGCCCAAAGGGTTTGCAACTTGGCTGCAGTCTTTAAAAATGTGATATTTTTTTTTCTTTGCAATTTTGCTGTAGCTGCTCTCTGCCCATCTAAATCTGGGGTTAGAGTTGGTTCCTTTGTGTGCTGCACAGTGACTAACTGTCATGCAGCTTATCTGAATGCTTTTATGGTACTGAAGGATGCTGTATATTTAACTCTGCTAAATTTTGTTTCAGGGTAAGTGCTTGAAGACATTGAAAGGGCACAGTAACTACGTTTTCTGCTGCAACTTCAACCCTCAGTCGAACCTCATCGTTTCTGGATCAGTAAGTGACTCTTTTCTTTGTGCAAAGCAAGTGCTACACACCCTTTCACCCGACACGAAGGAGACACACAGGTTCTTTTAGGGATTGTTGGCAGAACAATGATGGCACTGAATCATAGTTGCAATTAAAGCTTTATTTTCTCAACAGGATACTAAGATTAGTAGAGCACAGGATTTATGATGAGAGTGGCACAGGGTTTCTACAAGCAGACACAGTGTAGTGCAATTTATAGGTAGCATAATACTGAATTTATAATACAACTTAATTTATAATTTCTCATCACCTAGATTCTAACTTAACTCAAAATATGACTTCTAATCACCCGGGCCCTCTGCACATCAGGTCAGATCTTAATACATGGCTTGCTATGTCAATATAACAGTTGTAATCTAGACTTGAAGATCATATAAAATGAAAGAATATGAGTCAATCCTCAGGGGAAGCAGCTGATGTTGAGGGCATCCCAGACTACCTGGGGAGTCATGGTCTCACTGTCCAGCAGCAGTTCTGGTCCAGGTTCCCTGCTTAGGATTTGTTGCTGCTTGATTTTGTGGACAGTGCGCTGTGTGCTCTTACATTTCCCTGTGCTGGGATGATCACCACCACCAGGCTGACCAAGGTGTCTGGGACTTTCAAGGCTGGTGAGGAAGGGAATAACCGACCTGGCCCAGGTCACACAGAATGGCTACTTGCCTTATAAAATGGCAAGCCAAGTTACCAGGGGTTGGGAGCTGGGGGTACCGATCACAACCCTTTACCGTTTCAATTCTCTGTCTCCCCCCACAAACACAGGTTGTAGTTAGATGAACTGTGCAGTGCCACTGCTCTGTTTGCTCGGGGACACAGTCAGACCCTTAATCCATCCCCAGTCTGCACGCTGAGGTTTCCTGCATGGAGAGAAAGAGTTCAGGGAACTGTGTTCCCAGTCTGGTATCTTTGCCCCGTGTAGTACTTGTGTCCTGGACTTCCCGATGCAGCTGGAGGAAGGCACATGCACCTAGTCAAGCTCTAACACTGTGCATGACTCAAGTAGGTGCATCATTAATTCACCTTGTGCATTTCTTCGATCTTCAGTTTGACGAAAGCGTGAGGATATGGGATGTGAAAACAGGGAAGTGCCTCAAGACGTTGCCTGCTCATTCTGACCCCGTTTCAGCCGTAAGTCCCTTCTGATAAATAAACACACTAACATGCTTATTTTGTTTAGCAGAACTCCTTTCCTGCCTCTGTAGTTGATTTGTGCTCTAGCTCCCCTTACCAAGCCCTTACACAGTGTAGTGGCTGGGCCATGGTGAGTTTGCCAGTGCTCATTGCTCAAAGATAATGAAATGAACAGTGTTTTCTGTAAGGTCAATACTTATTTTGATCTCGGGTGTTAACGTAGGGAGCAGTGAGTAGTTCCATAATATACTCTGTTTCAAATTTCATTCGTTTAATAGATAGCAGGAGCTTGGAATACGGCAATATCCATTCAAATGAAGGAAAAGCAGATCTTAATGTTTTTGAAACGAAAGAAACTGAAAAAAAATTGAACCTCAAATGTGCTAAACCATGACTATCATAGTGTGGTTGTTCTGCTTTGTGTAGAAGTTACTTTACACTTACAAGTGTATGTTAGTAGTAATTATTCTTTAAAATAGCGGTATTTTGAGGTGTAGTTCAAGGGAATAAATTTACCTTAAAACTATATATGTGGCTGTATATGAGGTGAAATTCCAAGCCTTTAAAATTATAAGGTGGTATCCCCAGGTTTGATGCTACTATTACTTGAGCAGCTGGTGCTGTCTGAACAGTGTTTGTGTGTTCATGTGTTCTTCTTTGCTTCTGAAGGCTTTCAGTGGGACTTACAAATTTCATCTTCCAACATCAGTAGTTGTTTTTCCCCTTCTGTAATGTTACAGGTGCATTTTAATCGCGATGGATCCCTGATAGTGTCAAGTAGCTATGATGGACTCTGGTAAGTGGCTGTTTCTTGTCTTCAGAGCTGTTCAAATCTTATGCTGTTTTTTTAAGAAAAAAAGACTGTGAAAAAAGCTTGCATTTGTAATGTTAAAATCAAAACAAAGGCTTCAAAACCAATAGTAATGATTCTTGTTTGGTTTTAATAGTCGAATCTGGGATACAGCATCAGGCCAGTGCTTGAAAACACTGATTGGTAAGTAGGAATACTTCTGGTTTGTGCTCCATTCTTTGCTGTTATGACATGGATATTGTGCACCATTGCTGGGAAGAGTGGCTGTCTTAAGCTGTGTTTTACTGTCAACGAGACGCTACAACTGTGCACTGTTTAATATCACTTTTATTTTCACTGTAGATGATGATAACCCTCCTGTGTCTTTCGTGAAATTCTCCCCGAATGGCAAATACATACTAGCTGCAACTTTGGACAAGTAGGTATTTAAAAAGAAAAACTCACAGGCTTTGAAGTGTTTGAATATCAGATAAAACTTCATTTTACAGCTGTTTAGCTATCATAGTAATGGCACTACATGAGTTCATATATAGTATTGAATTTGAGAAGCTTGCAAGGTGTTGTGCTTTGCTAATGGCAAGGACTTGGCTCTTTTTAAAGTCTTGGCAGTGCTTAGTGACTGCAACACCCATTCATTCCTCCTTGTACCTTTCAAAACCTCAGCATTTCCCTGCATTAATCGTATGATTCTTTTGTAACCTCGAGAGGCAGCAAATGTAGCCTGGAAAAGGCTGCAATATATAAATAACTTTGTGTGTAAAACACAAAGCGGAGCAGGTGGGCTGGTTGCGTGGAGAATGACTCACCTGGAGAATTTCCAAACAGCTACTGAGAAGGGATGAGCTGCTCTGTTGTCTCCATTCACAGACAGTAATGATGATACTGCTTCTATGAGACATTCCTTTCCTAGGTCATGATGTTGATGCCCTCCCTGCCTGAACATCTTTGTCCAAAAGATAGTACAGATTACTGCTTGCCTCTTTCAACTAGTCAATGAAAAGCCGAGAAATCCCAGGTTAGGCTCCCCACAGAAGAAAAAGGGGACTATCTTGCAAGTTCTGCTAGTAGCATGGTTATCAGTAAAGATGGTCTGTACTGGACTGCATGGGGCTTGCTTAGTCTGTGCAAGAGCCTGGTGTCTGCCTGAAATAAGTGACTTGCTTCGTGTCCAAATTGTATTCAGTAGTGTGCTTATTCACTTGCTCTGCACTGGCTTAGGCTCAGGTGGGCTGAGGATGCCTCAGTCCAGTGTTAACTCCCCTGAAACACCCTGGTGCAGGACTGCAAGCTGAAAAATTGGGGCTCTGTGTATGTTTTGGTCTGTATCTAATTTCAGCAGGACTTGATTTTAAATCAGCTGGGGTAAAGGGGATAGTTTGTAGGGTCATCCATTATTCTAGTGGGTTTCTTGCCCTGAGAAAGATGATGTCTAATGAAATCTGTATGGATCTTCTGGATACATTAAGAGTTGGGGGATGTCTGCCAAACCACCTTACCCTCTCTCACTGTAATTTGTCTGTCATCCTGCCCATTGTTTCCCTGGTTGTCTGCTCATTATTTATAAAGAAATTTGCAGATGTGGGGAAATACTTAAATGCACCTTTTTTTATGGAGGAGAATATGAATGGCATGGCAGTAAAATTGATACTTTGGAGTTAACTAACGCTGCATTCCGAAGCCAGGCTGAAGTGATCCATGTAGACTTTTAAGAACTCTGATATGGAGAAACTTTTCCTGCTGCTAGGAAATTGCCAGATGAAAAAAAAACAAGAACTGAAATCTTTTTTTGTTGTTTTTCTAGCACTCTTAAACTTTGGGACTACAGCAAAGGAAAGGTAAAAACAATCCTGT
This sequence comes from Aegotheles bennettii, assembly GCA_013398125.1. Classification (NCBI taxonomy): domain Eukaryota; kingdom Metazoa; phylum Chordata; class Aves; order Caprimulgiformes; family Aegothelidae; genus Aegotheles; species Aegotheles bennettii. Next base: position 81,120 of record VZRW01006562.1, on the reverse strand, counting down.
CTAACTATAGACTTAGCTAATAGGAAGATCTGAATTTCATATGTGCTTTTTAAACTTAACACTTAACGAATACTATAGAAAAAAGTGTTAGTACTCCTTTGTTGAAGAGGACTAAAGGTGCCTTTGGAAAAAAAAAAGATGATTTGGCTCCTGCATTACCCTGAGACACTAAGTAAAGCTATATTTCTGCATTTTTCTCTTTATGAACAATAAATTGCTGTTGCTCTCTTTCTCTCTGGTAGTGACAAATTCAGGGCTGCTTTCCCACCCCTCCTCAAAATTGTTTAGTGTTCTAGGGCAGAGATGCCCTCTGCATCCTCTAGATAAGTTGGCAGGGTGGGAAACACGGGCAGATATATTTAGTCTGTTCTGCCAAGAGTTGTCCTTGACTGAGAAAACTACTGCCCAGCTGCATTAATGTCTTGTGGCTCTTCACTTCCAGTGCCTGAAGACCTACACAGGACACAAAAATGAGAAGTACTGCATATTTGCAAATTTCTCCGTTACTGGTGGAAAGGTTGGTGTTTATTTGAGCTGCTTTATACCAATGTGTGGGGTTTTTTCTACTGGTTTTCTCTGTAGGAGAAACAGGAGTTTGGGGATGGAAACATCCTTTGGTGGGTGCTGGTTCACAGGTGCAGTGGGAGAAGGGGGTGTGCTGGGAGAGTCCCTCGGAGCACCTCTGGTGTCTGGGTGGGCCTGATGTCCCATTGCATTCAATAGCAGTTTGATATAGATGAGGAGAAAGATTAAAGTAACTGTTTTTTCTTCTCTGCTCCTCCAGTGGATCGTGTCTGGTTCGGAAGACAACCTGGTTTATATTTGGAACCTTCAGACAAAAGAGATTGTACAGAAACTACAAGGACACACAGGTGTGGGGGAGGATTTTGTTTTTATTGATGGAATAGACACACGTCAGCGTGTAATGAGGGCTGAGCTTGAGCATTTTCTCTCTGATGTTTAGTTCTGACTGTCAGACCCATAAATTCTTCACCAGCTGAAGCTTAATTGAACCCTAGGACTTTGTTCCTTTTTATGAAGTTTTTTAATGGGCATCACAAGCGTTTATTCTTTTCACTGTGAGAACTTTGATACCAGCTTACAAAAGAGATTTCCTTGAGTTCAGAACTGATCGAGATATTTAAACAACTCATACTGGTGACTTTGAATTGCCTACTAACACCTTCCAAAGCTGCAGCACTTAAAGGGACAAGGACTGATGTGGTCCTGCTGGTCTGTTCGCATGCCTGTTCTTAAAGGCAGAGTTGAGCATGTATTGAGATGTGTCCTGATGGACACTTCGGTCTGAATCCCTTAAGAGAGCAGCAACACTTTTGCTGTACCAACTAGTAGGATCTGTGCTGTGAGATCTTAAGCTGCTTATTCCTTTGCCAGGACCATTGGTATGGACTAAATGGTGGCAGTGGCAGCAGGTTTTCATTTTCAGACTAGGACAAGGCTCTGAAGATGAAGTGCTATCTAAGTATTGAATAGGATCTTGGAAATACCTTACATGGAAAGAAAAAACTGACCTGGGTTTTTTATTAGCTGTCTCTGACATAATATGCCAGGAGTTTTGCCTGTGAAGGAAGCAAGAACTAGAATCTAGAGAGTTCTCACATTTTGAAACCTGTCAAACACTTTCCAACTACCTGCTCTCAAATTTTTTTTGGCTAGTAGTTCCTCTCACAGAGAAGCAATAGTTGGAAAATATTTATGAATAATGTGTTTGTAATTCTGCTACAAGGAGATGGTAGCTTGGCTGTGCTGTTTGAAAATGCAGTCGCAGTACATTAATTTTCAGAAATGCCTGATATGAACCAGATTTCCTCGCTGTAAATAATGACATTTGTGTATCTCTTTTCTTTTTGCTTAGATGTTGTAATCTCAACAGCCTGTCACCCAACAGAAAACATCATTGCATCAGCGGCACTAGAAAACGACAAAACAATTAAACTGTGGAAGAGTGACTGTTAAACGTTCCAGTATCACTTTAGAGACTGTCAGGAAAAAATGTTTTTTTAAAAAAATACTAAAAAAAAAAAACCCACATGAGAATAACAAATCCAGTTTGGCAGGAAACCTGAAGAATGTTTGATAAAGTGGTTTCTGTTAGTCTTGGCCCAAAGAAAACGTCTTAGCTCTTTGCTAGAACCGGGCAACGTGGTGGGGAAAAAAAAAGATGCAGTGTCTCCTTTTCTTGCCTGATCTTTTGGCAGACAAATGGATCATTCTGACATCGCATTGGAAGTGTCAGCCTTGTGTTGGACACCCCAAAGATACTATACTTTATGGTGGCATTACTTCTGGGCACAGTTGCTGCTTCAGGAAGAGCTGCCAGTCTACTTTGTAACAGTAAGTTAAGTCACGAGCCTAGAGGTGTGTGGAATTTTTTTTAAATGTCTAATTTTTTATTATTTTGTTTTTCCGGAATTTAGATTCTAGTCTCTTGGGAAGTTTCTGTATTGTTTTAAATAGGAGTACTGCATCTTTAAGGGTGCTTCATGTTAAACACTCAGCTCAAACTTTGTGACCAAATAAAAACCATGCAGTTCCATATTTCCCTCTTCCTGCCCCTGACTTGACTCCTGTGGTGAAATCTCCTCTTACCTTCTGTATAGTTGCTTACCTCTTGTTACGTGTGTTTAATAGATGCTGTTCTAGAGCAAAGTTACAGTTCTTCTGTTAACCATTAAAATGAATCCTGCTTGTAGTTGTTCTCGACATATTTTAATTTTTTTCTCTCCTGGTTATAAAGCAAGCTCACAGAACACCATAGAGTTATTGCATTGTAAAAAGAAAAAAACCCCCAGACTTTTGTATCTTGAAAAATCCATCGTATGAAACTGTATTGATAATGGCATGACTCTGTATCTATTTCAGCGTTGGTATTTCTTTCCCTTTTTGTCATACTCATGTGGTATTTACACATCAAAAGAAAAAAATACCATATGCCATAATAAAAAGGTGGGATTTTATGTGTATGCTTGTGGTGAGAGTGTCCTAATGTGAAGTCTGTGTCTGGAGAAGCCTCCCTTAAAACACCTTTGGAAGGAAGTATTTCTGTAGCAGCTCCTTTGAGTGAGGAGGGGAGGAAGAAGAAAGGAGAAGGAGGAGCAGTGTGGTGCTTTAAAGCTGTGCGGAGCAAGCAAAGAGGAGCATAACTCAAGTCAAAATTTGTTTAAAGAAAGAAGATTGAACTGAAGGTGTCCTCTGCAGAGGCAACATTAGTACAAACCCTCACAGAGACCTTTAGCTAAGGGGAAAGGAATCCTGCTGCCCTCTCCCTGCAGAAGGGGCAGGGCAGGCTCAGCGCTGATCCAGGAGTTTGCTTGTGCTGGTGAAGAATTGCATTGAGGCACAAGTTTCATTGCACCCAAAGGGTTTTGCTGTAGGGGGGGGATGTTTTGGTCCTGGTGAAGCAAAAATCTTTTTTTAAAATTTTTTTTGTATTGAACTCGTGTGCTTGATAATAATTGAAAATCAATTGCAGTACAAACCTCTCCTCTAGTGGCTGCTTGGAGACTGCCTTGCTTTACCCTTAGTGAAGAAGACAGCTGCAAGACATGAGGTATAGCTTTTCTTTTGAAAATACAAAAATAGAGTTGATGTCGAGCTGGTGCTAAAATGGCTGTTAATAATATCACTGTCTTTCAAGGTTTTTCATTACCCCCAGGAAAGGAAGCTGTGTCTCTAGACTCGGTGACTGTCACTGCTGAAATAATCCATTTCTTAATGTCGTGATTTATTTTTTTTCCAGTCTTTCTCTCACAGGCCAGTGAAACATTTCTGTCTCAAGATGCAGCTGTGCTGCTGTGCCAGTGTGGAGGAGCTGGTGTATTACTCCAGCAAAGCGATTTCACGTGGATTCAAGAATGTTCTGTAGCACAGTCCTTCCCGTGGAACTGTGTGTGTGTGAGTAGCTCTGCTTGCCCAGCTGTGCCATGGCTTTCCCTGTTGTCCCAAGTCAAACATCTATGCCAAATGGAGATGGTTTCCTTGCTGTCAGTCTTTGGAGCAGGCCTTTTCTCCTCTCCCAGACTGAAAAGCCCTGTTGTAAAGGTTCTGCTTGTCTAGCTGTCCTCTGTAAAGGTTGTGTTTAAGTCCCCAGTATCCCAGTTGGGAATAATGCTGGGGCCTATCTGCCCGAGCTCTATTTAGCTGTAACTATATCTAGGCTGGCATGTCTGTGGTGGGTTGGCAGCCAGGATTATCTCGTAAAGCACCGGACTGAAAACAAGGTATGTGAGTTGGCTGGGCTGGCTTGCCCTTCTGTAGTAGGAGAGCTGCAGCTCTGCTCATGCTGGGTGCAGGCTGGTAGTGGTTGGAGCATGCTGCAAGATGCTGATGGAAGGTGAGCTGTCACCCTGGGCCTCAGCTTTTTAGGCTGGAGGGGGAAAGAGAATTTGGGTGAGGAGAGGAGCTGGAAGGAGCTGCGTTTTTTCTTGGGGTTTCCCCCTCGAAAAAAAAACATGGTTAGATGCCACGAAGTAGGTGGCAGTGCCTTAACCGTATGCGTGTTGTATAGGCCACTGGGGCCTCTTCCATCCTTATCAAGGGGAGTGCTAACCTTCTCTCCTTTCATACAACACGAATGTATGCTCACGTGTATTGCTATTTAAACCTTCATCAAGCTGCTTCTATTAAGGATAGGGTGACAAAAGATGTGCTCTCTTTTCATTTATAATTTGACATCCCTTTCTGATTCCAATATCAGATCTTTACCCTCATTCCTCGTATGGTAAAAAAGAAACCTGAAAACCCCGTTAAATCTGCATAGCCGCGCTATTTCTGCCTTCTTCTTAATTATTCATCGCTTTCAACCAATCAGAATGGAGAAGTGGGGTGCTTTTCGGCCGCCCCCTGGCGGTGGCAGCCCGGCCCTGACCGACGGGCTCGCTCCCAATCAGCGGGTGCGTTTCCCAAGGTGCCTTTGGTCTGCTTCCGCCTCGCGAATGGCGGAGGCAGGGCCGGAGTCCGCCGGTTCGCGTCCCGCCTCGGGCGGGTGCGGGCTCGCTGCGGGGCGGGGGTGGGTGCCGTGAGCCGGGCTCTGCCTCCCGCAGGGATGAGCTCTAAAGCAGGATTTGCTGGCGAACCCGTCTAATCTGCGCAGGGTTTAGCCGTCTTTCTGGGTATCCCGAAGGTTTAAGTGGGAACAGGGATGTAGCGGGGGATTTGCTCATCAAATGTTTCCCCTGTGGAGCAGGGAGGTCGTTCCCTGGTGCTGGGAGACCTCTCCCAGTAGCACCAGAGCCGGTGACAAGTCCAAAGAAACGCACGCTGGTTCCAGATGTGGAAGCAGTCGCAGAGGTGGGTTTGTTTTTTTCACCCCTCTCCTAAAGGTCTTTGCCCTTCTGCATCCCAAGGGAATATAAAACCAAACCCCAAGTCTGGCTAAATCAGCACCAGCAGCACCCCAACCCGACCACGGGACCTTGCTGGGGTGCAGGGTGATGGTCCTGCTGGGGTGACCCATCCCAGCATCCTGCCACTGGTCCCACCCATGCTGGGTTTCCTGCGCTCTCGGCCCCCCCGGTTCTCCTGGAGCTTCCTGCTCGATTCCCTGCGGGAAGGGCCCAGCTGGTGCCATGTGTCACTCCCGGACGAGGACACGGAGCCAGGTGCTGTGCCCAGAGGTGTGCGTGGCCCTGAAGCAGAGCCCAGGCTGCTCCTAGTAGATACCAACGGGTTTATTAAGGGATTAAAAGTTAGTTTCCCCTCCTTATTGAATGCTCTGATTTATGCATATGTTTAAATCAATCCCATTTCCTGCGGTTTATCCCTTCTCCCCAAGGCTTTCAGGCTTTGCTGTGTTAGACATTTGTTACAATCACATTGTTTTGAGGCAAGGGAGACACCATGGGTGGTTTAACTGATTTGAATAAACGAGCTGCATTACTTAGGCACTTCTCCCAGGTGCTAATTGTCCCTCCTGAGCTGTAGATGCCCATACTTGGACAAGTTTGTGCTGTCTCCCACTGAAATATTAATGAGCGTGCTTGCTAATGAAGATGCTCTGTGCAGATCTGGTCTGAGCCCCTGCCTGGCCAGGAGCTGAGTCTGGCAGTGGAGGTGCCCGTGATCTGCCCGGTGGGCTGAGGTGCCCAGGTTGGGGGATGTCAGGTCCTGCTTAGCAGGCAGTTGCTGGATGGGCTACGTAAGCAGCTTATTTTGTCATTTTAATTTTTTAATCCCATGCATTCAGTTGCGTTCTCTTATTAGTAAGCATTAGCTCCCTAAGTCCCATTAGCTCCACTGAGAGTTGAGGCTTTGCTCGTGAGGACACTGGTGGGGGAGCCAGCGGAGGGCTGGGGGCCTGATCCTGCAGCTGGTGATGTCTGTGATGCCCAGTGTGGCATCACCATCTCTGCAGGATCGGGGCCATCAAGGCTTGGTGCTCTCCTCTGCTAGGTGCTTCCCTTCCTCTGCTTTCCTCCCCAAGCCCCAAACAGCTGCAACCGAGCTCCTTCTAGAGCTGATGCAAACCCAGATCTGGCCCTGTTTGGCCTCTTGATGCTTTATTAAGGCAACTATTTTCTCGTGCACAAATGCATAATGGTACATCCAACCCCACCACTGGCTCTGTCAGGTTTTTTCTTTTAACCCCATGGCCATCCCCAGGGTTTTACTTTGTTCGAGAATTTCAAGCCTGGGATTTAAAATTAGTTGCCTGCTTCCCTTTAATACAATTATTCCTGCTTTCTTTAAATAGCACGATATGTCACGGGAAGCCAGTGGGTCTGTTTGGGAAGATGAGGCAGCCCAGGGAGGAAAAAGAAGAGGAAAAAAAAAAAAAAGTAAACCATGCATTTCCCCAAACCCCCTCTGCCTAATCCAACTGAATTAGAGGATTTCAAAGTGGATTTAAAACTAAATCTTGATTAGGGAGAATTTCTCTCCAAGAGCTGCTGTGCAGTAGTATTAATGGGAAGTGATCGTGGACAGAGGAAATAGGACAGAAATAACCGAGGGTAGCACAGACGTCTGTGCATGGGCTGAAAGGATCGGGGAATTTCTCGGTAGGAAAAGGGAGAAATTGAACATCGACAGAACCAGACTGGGAGCCACGGGGCTGGCTGGAGAGTGGGGAGCGGCCAGAGCTCTGCTGCACCAACAGCATCTCCCGTTATTCCGGTGGGGAGTGGTGCAGGTGGAAAGCAAGCGGTGTGCACGGCTGGGGGGAAGAGCCGGGAGGAGGGACAGCCTCTGCCAGCTCCACCAGACACTGGGCTCCGGGAGCTGACCCCCATGCTCTCAGGACACATGCCTGGAGGTGCCCACAGGATCCTCTCTCTGATGACTGTGGTCTTCGTCCTCCCAGAGGGTAAGTGCCACTGTCCCCGGGGTGTGGATTGTGCCCATGCTTTGGGGTTATGGTGGCTTGCATCCTCCCCAAGCCCTGCTGAAGTGGGATTTATTCTGGGGATGAACTGGGGGGCATTCCTGCCCCAAGCCATGCAGCTGTGTGTTGTTGTGTGTTGGTGGGTTTGGGATGGAGCGAATGTCATCATGTTTAGTACAAAACGAGGGTGTGTGGACCAGGAGCTGGGATCCCCATGGGCTCCCCTTCCCTGATGCTGCTGGGTCATGGACTCCCTTTTGCTGTGCTCACCCAGCTCCTGAAAACCCCATGGGAGCAGATGAGGATGGGCTGGGAAAGGGCTCTGGATCCGCATTCAGAGGCAGGGAAAGGTAGCAGCAACAATAAATGCAGCCTGATTTCTGTTTCTGTGCTTAATCAGTGCAGAAATCAGGTACCACCTTTGCCTCAAACTCTGAATGATGTAGATATCCTTTGAAGGCTTTTTTTTATTTATTTAAAAGAAAGCTGAGGAATGGATTAATTCCCAGGTTTAGGGCAAGCAATGCTCAGCCACAGCCACTGACCCTGCAGGGAGGGACCAAGCTGGTGCTGGTGTGCAGAGCTCTGGGGACACACAGCACTAGGAAAACCCCGGGGTCACGGACACGTTGGCTCGCAGTCGCTCTGAACACAGATTTTCATTGTTTCTGGGTTGTTTTGCCTCCCTAACAGACCCTGCCATAAAAGCAGGACCAAGCCAAACCACGCCAACAAAATCATCCCCCCAGTGTGAAAGACTCCAACTGGAGGAATTCAGTGAAATGGGCAAAAGCTGTTTCCAGGATGATGGCCGGGGTTGGGAGGTTTCACCTACTCTTTGCAAACCCTGTTTCAAAGCTCCCTTGTTCCCACTGTTTGATCCGGGTGCAAATCTCTGTCTAATCTCTGATTTCGCACTGACCTCTAGCGGGACTTGGGTTTATATTTTTGGGGCCCTTTGGGTAAACAAGTGGCAGGCAGCTCCGGGCTCTGGCTCAGTGCTTAATGCGACTTGGCGAGGCAGAGAGAGCTCCTGGGAGGAGCTGAAGTGTTTTCCTCCTGGAAAAACAAAATATTTGTGATTTTGTTTCACACGGTTCTTGTTCAGTGTCCGGCCTCAGGTGTTATGGCTGCAACATCATCGCTGGTGCCAGAAACGTGGACATGGGGTGCTCTAACCCGGAGGTGATCACCTGCTCCCAGTCCCACCAGGGCTTCAAGCACCGGTTCTGCATTAAGACAGAGAGTGGTGAGTGTGCCTGGGGGGGCTGAGGCTGGCCACGCTGGTGATGCTCACACCCCAAAGCAAACCTTGAAGCCTCCAAACGGGGCCTGGCCCTGGTGTAAAGCTGGCAGAGCATAGAATCATAGAATTATAGAATCATTATGGTTGGAAGGGACCTCCAGGGTCATCAAGTCCAACCTTTATCCCATCATATTCCTAACCATTGGACCATTAGACCATGGCCTCAAGTGCCTCATCACCCTCCAGCCCGGTTGTCACTGCTGTCCCTGATGTCCCGTGCTGTGCTTGCTTTGCAGTGGTCCTGGGCATCCTGCTGACCAGCGGCTGTGCCACCTCCCGTCACTGCCAGCAGCAGGAGCTGCCAGGGGTCCGCATCCACTGCTGTGACACAGACCTCTGCAACAGCTCCCCCCGAGCCCCCAAGCTGTCCCCTTGCCTCGCTGGTGGCTGCCTTCTGCTGCCCTGCCTCCTGGCTGCCCTGCTCCTCTCCTGAGCCCCCCAGGGCTGGGGGGCTGGGGGACCCCTGGAGGCTGGAACTGGGAGCAGGGATGCTGGGAGCAGGGATACCCCCATCCCTGTTCTTACAGGTGAGCAGGGTGCCCTCCTCTTCCCTCTCCTCAATAAAAGGTGCTGAATGCTTTGCCCTGGAAAGGTTTTGGTGATGCCCCAGCTGCATCCCAGGGAGGATGGGGGATGTTTCTCCAGGCTCGGGGGGCTGGGGGTAGCCCCATCAGGGAGGAGTGCAGGGTTACCGAGGAGGTGGCTGAGCCTGGCTCTTAGAATCACAGAATCGTTTGGGTTGGAAGAGAAATCAAGATTATCCAGTCCAACCTCTCTTCCCACGAGAGGGCATCCTCGGCCCTTGCTCTGCTGCCCGGGAACCCCAGGTGGGCTTTGGGGTGCAGGGATGGAGCAGCGACACAGGGCAGCACTTCCAGCAGGGTTCCGTGGGACGGGTGGGTGATGGGGTAGGGAATGGGGTGCCCATGTGAAATGAATGTTTTTTTCAGACTTTGTCCCAACTGAAGAGGCCAAATGGGAGCTGTAACAGAAAAATCTCATCCCACACGGATTGGAGCCTAAATGGCTTGTTCAAGGTCATCGCGGGGGTTTGTGGTAGAGCTAAGAATTAAATGCATGTGTCTCAAGATCCAGCCTTGTGCTTTTATCACCAGGGAAACAGCATAAACCTCAGTGGTGAGAAATGAATGAAATATTTTTATTCTAATTTTTTTTCCTTTAGATGAAAAAAAAAATAATTCAAAAGACCTTTTCCATGCAAAGCATCAGCTTTTGATGACATTTATCAGATGTGTGTCAGAAAACAAGTCAAAACTCTACTAAAAATGTTATTTGAGGCATCTTCCCAGCAGAAGCACCTTGGGGCTGATACAAAAACGTGTTCAGATTCCGAAAATTCAAAATAAAAGGAAATCAGAAAACAAATCCTGTGAAAATGACAAGAACAGCAACGCTAACCAATTCCCCTTAAAATATTCCTTATGATTTTCAGGGGAGCAAGAAAGGGGACGTTATTCTTGCTGCTGGTTATTTAGCTGCCTGGGTGAGTGCTGAGCTGAGCAACAACAGCATCAGCCTGCTCCGATATAAACTCCCATTTATCAGCCGAGGCTGGGGACAGGCTCCCAGCAGAGGGGGCAGAGCTGGTGGGTGGTGGTCCTGGTGGGGCAGGGACCACTTTGCCACCCGGCAGCATCCTGGGGAGCAGCGAGGGGCGAGGTGCTGCTGTGGTCCCTGCGGTCCCCGCCTGCCTCCAGCCGGGGATGCTCCTGGCCCTGCTCTACCCCCCTGCAGCCATCCATCTTGCTCTGGGTAAGAGGCCTGTTGCAATTAAGTAGGCTGAAGTGCTCCTGAACTCTTTAACCTTTGCCCTGGGATTGCTCCTTTTGCCCTGGGGCTGTGGATCAGCTCCATTGCACTCTCCAAACAGCGCCTGCTACTTAGCTGACATTTCTTTCTCCTGCTGGATCCTATTAGCACCCTGAGGTTGAAAATGCTACTTTGGAGTGTTGTAAGGAATGTGATTTATACTGGAAAGTAGCAGCAATCTATCTTTCCCTATACACACACTGCACACGAGGCCGGAGAGCTAAATCCACATCGCCTGAACAAACAGCAACTGGGGTAATTGTTGAGGAGGCTTCAGGCACCTCGCAGGGAAGAGGAGACTTTGTGGGCAGGCACTGGGGCCAGGGGATGGCGGGGCAGGCAGCCGACAATGGGGCTGTGCAAGAAACCCGCTCCCATTGGGATCCCATCTCCACACTGGTGCTAACTGGTGATGAGCACTGCTGGTTTCCAGGCGATGCTGAAGGTCTTACTGGGAGCTGCCTGGGCTGTTTGTGAGGGGTCTGGTAGTGGGGTCTATCATGTGCTTCTTCACACTTTTCCTTGCCTGTTGGTCTTGTGTCAAGGGGGGGAATGAGCTGAGCAGGATTTGCACTGGTTTGCCTGTATGTGAGTACATTATCACCCATAACACAATATGCATGGGAGACAGATGGAAATAAGAATTGAACGGTGCCTGAAGGAGGGCTGATTAGCCTTTATCAGATATGACACACTAACCACCAAGGCTTCTTGCTGGAATACCGGGTTAAAACCTCTGCAGTGTCAAATTTCATCCTCCTAAGCAAAGAGACAATTTCCATAGTGTTTGTGTGAATCTTCTGGATAAGCCCTGGAGACCGAAACCGTCTCAGCTTCGCGTGGGCATTAAAAGTCCCACCCACATGTTTAAAAAAAACCAAACAACCCAAACCCAGGAAAGCAAAAACTGACATTTACTCTAAAATGTCTCCTCCCTGCATTGCTGCCTGGCATCCCGTGCCAGCGGCGTGGTCCCTCCCCACCGGAGCTGGCTCCGGGCATCCTCGTGGGCACTCACACAGCCAGCCCAGGCAAAAGCAGGGAGATTATTTTGCACCCTCAGAATTGTGCTCACAAGCACACACATGGACGCTAGCACGGAGCTGTCTGGGAGAAAAACCAACTACAAAAAGCAACCAAACCCAGCCCTAAGCAGCCTCTGTGTCAAAAGCCCTTTTATAAAAGCCTCGGTAGCTGAAGAATTGCCATTGTTTCAGTCTCCAGTGAGTGCTAGGCTTAAAATATTTCCAGCTCAGAGCAGGCTTTGACATTCTGCCCGGACCCAGGAGAGGGAACAAACATGAGTTCAGAAATGTTTCTACAAGGCACAGATCCTTCTTCTTTTTGGAGAACCATGTTCAGCATCTTGCATCCCATGGCTGACATCCCCCCAAAGCGGAGGAAACACCCCAAAACACCCCCAAAAGTGGGGACTTCTCAGAAGCTCCCAGTGAGGCTGGGGGAGCTGGTCCAGCATGGACACCGAGATGCTGGGATTTGCTTTCCATGCTGGTTACTCAGCCTGTCCCTCGTGAACAGCAAAACCATTTTTCCCCCCAGAGCTCCAGCACTCCAGGCTGCTCTGGCTCCAACACTGACGGCTGTGCAGACCTAACTCCCCACCCTGCTGGATGCTGGTGGATGGTCCAAAAGCACAGGCAATTAAAGGAGGTAGAAAATATGCAGTGGTATTAATCCCCCTTAGCCTTTTTTTTTGTGTGTTCACTGATGATCCTGGGTGTGACAGGGTGTAAATTCGGGAGGAGGAAGCTCTCAATGTTTCACTCCCCATCGGTGCCTGCAGGAAGAGCATGCGAGGGATGGACCATGCACTTGCTCCATGTGGTAGTGTGAGCTGGGGTAGGAGGCCCTTGGGACAGGGTTGTTCCTGGGACTTGACTTGGTGAGGAGGAGCACAGCTTTTTGGCCAGCATTCGTGGTTTCTCACCCTTCCTCTTTCCATACTGCAAAATAAGGAGAGGAGCTGAGATGTGAGTTACACTTCTGTGGGCCAACGTCGTTCTCCGCCTTCCTGCAAAAAGCTTTTTGCAGAAAAGTGCAGAAAACTGTCAGAGGTCCTGAAGGCAGTGGGGGATGATCTGGTCTGTGTGCAGCACTGATGCCCAGTGCTGCAGAGATGCTGTGTGCCGCAGAGAGCACGAGCTAACGGGCTCTTATCTCAGCTTCAAGGGCTCATTGCGTTGGATAAGGGGCAGTGTTTACCTAAGAACAATGCGGGGTTAAAATTTAATAAGTCCTTGTGCAACTCTTTATGGAGAGGCACTGAGGACAAATAAACATCTCTGAAAACACAGCCCGTACTCAGGCTGGCTGTGTAATCCATGCTCCGGAAAGGCGTGTGGTTAACAGCCATCCATCGCCGGCACTCGCGGCAGCGGGGGTTTCATCCACTCCAAATTTCAGGCAAAATAATATAGTCCTCATTCTCTTGTTTGTTCCTCGGAGAGAACACAAGGTCAAATCTTCAGCTAATGCAAAGTTTGCTTTAAACTACTGAATATTTTTTATTTGAGAAAGTTTCTTCTCTGCTCGCTCCCTCTCTCTTCCCGTGCCTCCCCCTCCCTTCAGCCTGGGTTCCCAGAGGGTTTGGGTTTCCTCCTTGGGTGATAAAGGCTTCTGGGGGAAATCAAACCTGGGTGGCCAAAACCAGAGGTGCCAGGGTTGATGATTAGGGTGTCTCTTATCTGTTGCCCTCCTGTGAAGAGACAAACAGGGGAGCAACCATGCGTGGGACATCCAGCTCCCTCCTCCCTTCGGCTGCCCCGGGGGATGCTGTGGGTCCCAGCAGAGAAATCTCCCTTCTCCAGGAGCTGGTTCAGCCCCATTTGTTTCACAAAGCCAAGAGGGAGCAATGGCAGCTATATTGACAGAAAACCATGAACTGGGTCATGCTGCCCATTCCCCTCCCAGAGCAGAGCTCTCCTCGTCCGCAGACATCACTCAGGGGGATGGACAGGGCACAGCATCCGTATCGGTCCAGGGGCTGCACACACTCCAGCTTTGCTCAAAGGAGCCCAAAGCCTCAAAAAAGTGCTCTTCTTCTCTAGGACGAGAGCCAAAACTGCCCTCTGCCAAGGGCTGGGCATTGGCGGGGTTGGATGGAGGGAGAAGGGGGGATCCTTGTTCAGTTTAACAACCTCGCAGCAGTGCCGGAGCCAGTGCTGTGCCTGACCTACATACACAGCCCAGAGCTCTCTGAGCACAATCGATCCATTGGCAGGAGAGCAAATGCTGTAGTGGGGGGAGGACCTGCCCCACTGTACACAACTGGCATCACCCCCCCAGTGGCACTGTGTTTGATGTCTGGGGTGAAGCCACACGGCAGCAGCACGTCCTCCATCATGGGCACCACGGGCATCCCACAGCCCCAGCATCCCTGCCCTGTGCCCTCCACACCTGACAGCCCCAGCACAGAGCAACCTGGACCCAGGCACTGGTAGTTTGAGATGTTCTCCTACAACTTTTCTTTTGTGTAACTGACTTCTGGTAAGGAAAGGTGCTGGTTTGTGTGTGCCCCTGGGACACCTCTAAGTGATACACACAAGGTTTGGGCTGCTATTAAGTCAAAAGGTGAGCTCTTTGGCTCAGAAGCTGACTTCACATCTCCTTACAGAACCTGCTAATGGATCATCTGTGGATTTGTGTGTCCTTCCTTCCCAGTTGTCTGGTTTATCCAGCCTGGAAACACACCCTTAAGCCTTTTCCTTCGACTGTTGTTTTAGCATCTTACACCCTCAGGCCACTCTCGCTGACCTCACAGGTTCTGCTGCAAAGGATGGATGGATATTTCTGGCATAGTTTGCTCTTTTCTGTCCTTCAGCAGAGGGTGGCAGGAATATAATGGCAAACAAGGGGAGGAATGGAAAGACACTACGGTGCAAAGTGATATTTTTTTTCCCAAGCCCCCAAATTATCACTAATTAAGAGGCAGAGGGAATAAAAATGCCATCTGAGTGTTGATCTGTGGGAGGATGGAGGAACACCCAGAGCCAGAGACCATGGCGTGGGAGGCAGCGTAGAGGAGGAGGGTGGAGAGGGATGGGTGATGGACAAGAGGATGTGTCTTCTGGGACAAAAAACAGGTCTTCTGAGTGTCTGTGTCATGTCCCTCCCCTCGGGTAACATCTTCTCTGTTAGACATGTATTAGTGCTACCTACATGGAGCAGCAGCCCTTATCTCTGGCAGTAATTACAGAGCTCGTTAAACACAGAAAACCAAACCCTGGTGCAGAATCAGGAGAAATAAGGCAAGTTAGAAGGTGGGCAGAGTCTGGCATTGCCTCTTCCCAGCGGCGTCGCTCGGCTCCTGGGGAAGCACCGTGCCAAGCTGCAGTTTTACAGGGCAGAAATGAATCACAGCAAATCGCTGACGGAGCCTCAGCCACCGTCCAACACCAACTGCTCCGGCATAAAGGGAGGGCGCTGCTGGCCCCCGCTCCCGCCGTCTGAGCACAAGGCAGCTAATTAGTAAATAAGGGATAATCCGATCAATTAAATGCTCAGCCTGGAGGCTGGAGAGGAGGGCACGCACTCCTCTGCCGGCGAGGGAAGGGATGGCTGTGCGGGGGCTGTGCGGGGGTCAGGGCACCTCTGGGGGTGCAGGGAGCTGGTGGGGGGTCTCTGCAACAGGATCCTCCTTGGAACCCCAGCGAGTGGTGCCTCTCTCACCCAGCAGTTCGCCCTCTCTGGTGAATGTGTGGCTAATGGGGCTGCAGTGAATCTGGCGGGTGGGATGGGTGCTCAGTGTGTCCCGTGCCCCCCAAGGTGTGCTGGGATCTCCTCTGGTGGGCAGGCATGGTGCTAGGGGTGGTTATTGGGAGGCAGGGAGGGTTTTATTCCCTAAGCACATGGACAGACTCCATCCCTCCTCTGGCCATCCCTCCAGTGATGGAGGGGCTGGAGCTTGGCCAGACCATGCCCTGTCCTCACCCCAGGCCACCCCCCCAGTAATCCCAGTGTCACCACAGTGGGCAAATAGTGACTGCCAGCAGCCATGGGGACTGGCACCTCATTGGCGAGCAAGGCAATGGCAACCTGCAGGAATCACCAACTATTGCCAGGCTTGCAAATTCAACCTCAGGAGAGCAGCAAAAGGAAATTAAATGCTCATTTGATGATGGCAAGTGGGGCTGTCCTAGGACTTTGCATCACTCGGGGAGGCCAGGAGGACCTGATCATGGGTCTCAATCCCGCTGCTGTCCCCATGCCAGCTCCCCTGGCTGCCCTGAGCCTCCATTGTCCCAGCAGATCCCATGTACAATGCTTTTCCTGAGCATCCCTTGCTGCTTCCCCTCAGCCAGCTTCAGCACTATTAAAACATTTTCCACCAGCACCGATCTCAATTACATGATTTTAAAAAAAGTCATTAAAGAGAATTCCCCATGAAATTATTTTTACTTCCCTCCTCTCCTCCCTGACTGCCCGCCTCTCTGCTTCCAAACTAATGATATTAATTGAAAACTGCAAACATCTTCCCAGGGCCCAAGGCAAAGGCAATGGCAAACCAACATAACTCTTCCCAAACCACACAGGATCCCATCGACCCTCCCTCCTGCTCAGAGCATCCCCCCGACCAGGGGCTGTGTTTTGCACTCTCAGAAGGTGCTCGGGTTTTGAAACCTTTGATATTTTCCCCCTCCTTTGAGGAAGGAAAAAGAAAGTGCCTGAGGAATGAGAGCTGTCAGATGCAATAAGGTGAAATCTCACTTTCGGCTGGCAGGCGGAGGGGGGGGTTCTGCCTGGCGTGTGGTGTTAACTGGGGAAATTGAAACAGGGAACTGGGAAGGGTTTTTAGAAAAGTTATTCTTCTTCCTCTCAGCCCCGCAGGTAGGAAAAGAAAAATAAAATCCCCCCAAACGCAATAACCTGCCAACCAAACCTGACAATAGCCCTATTCACCTCCCAGGCTTTTATCCACTCCCGGTGCTTGATTCCTCCCCTCGCAGCACTGGGTTAATCAATAGAACAAATCTCCGGCGTCGCACCTCTCCC
This sequence comes from Aegotheles bennettii, assembly GCA_013398125.1. Classification (NCBI taxonomy): domain Eukaryota; kingdom Metazoa; phylum Chordata; class Aves; order Caprimulgiformes; family Aegothelidae; genus Aegotheles; species Aegotheles bennettii. The sequence continues at coordinate 64,630 of VZRW01006562.1, read as the reverse complement.
GGCTCCTCTGGGATTGATTAAAGCAAACAGCCATTTGCAGGGCTGCACGCCTCAGAGCCCAGCACGCTTTTTCAGACCGCCTTGCTACCGTCTGCTCAGGATAAATAAAGGAGAGGGAACAATATGGGAGATTTGTTACTTGGTGGAGCAACTGCTCAGCATCACCTTCCCCCCAGCTCTGCTTTAAGCAGGGTGGAGCGAAACCTTGAATAAAGCCCCAAACCCTGCTGAATTACATGGGATCCTACCTTTATGCATATATATAGATAGATATAGAGGTGAGGAAGATGGTGAACAATAGTTTTGGAATCGGAGAAAATAAATCTATTTGCTTGGAACACTCCCCCAAAGCCCATTTAGTGCAAACACACAGGCACTGATGATGGCAGAGATAATTATGGCTGGCAGAATGGACTCACTCCTGATGACTTTACAGCTCATATGTGCTGGCAGCCCCTTTCCTCGCAGGGACGTGGATGGATTTCAGTGGAACCACAGGGAAGATGCTGTGAGATGCCCACGGGGGGTCCAGCGAGTTGCCCCCATGTAAGAGTGTGGGGTGCCTGGGACTGGAGGGTGCATGGAGAGCAATGAGCATGGCATGGGCAGAGGACCAGGGAGCCGTGGGATGAGCTTCCCTGCAGCCAATGCAACAGTCAGACTAAAAAAGACCACGGTGGATCCAGTCCCCGGCACCCTCTGACAAGTTAAAACCCTCCAGTTTATTAAAGATACATTCCTCTGCTAATAAAAGACGCGTTGTCTGGTGGTGGAGAGGCTGCAGGATGTTATGGTTGGAATGTTTCTCGGCCCTTGTGTAATTAAAAGCCCCACCAGCTGTGGATCTGCGAGGAGCTATTTCTCCCCCCCCCTAGACAGACAGACTTGATGTTTTCTGTGATCTCCATGATGTCACCAGCTCCCCTTTGATGTGTGCAACCGAGGAACCGCTGAGGCTCAGGACTCCGGGGGGATATTTGTCTGAGTATTGCTCATTAGATGACCCAGTAGGATGGAGGCAAGATTAATTGCAGAAGGGAAGAGACCGATCCCTGCATCCATATTCATTAGCACATTAGGGCTTGGTGGCCACTGTGGTGAGCTAAATGCAAGAATAATAACAGGACAAAGTCACTTCCCTGAAGATTTCAATAATGGGACAAAAGGATGGATTGTTTCCCCATTTCATGTGGGAAGGATGGAGACGCAGAGCAATTAAAGGCTTGCTTTAAAATAATAATGCAGATTATCCCACAAGGGGCGTGCAGTGGAGCCAGACCCAGAGCAGATCCCTCCTGATCCTCCCTTGTGCTTTCACATTTGTATAACATGCTGAAACCACCGATTTGCAGTGGTTTCCTTTTGCAGGTCCTCCTCTTGGGCTGACTGGTGGCAGTTAGCATGGCAGGGGTGGCCAGGGGTACTTAGATCAACAATGCTGGGATCATCCAGCTGGGATCATCCAGCAGGGATGGACCAGCCCTTGGGATCTGTGGGCATGGATGGACTGGGGACTGAGCAAACGGCCTCAGGAACTCAGCTCCCCCCATGCTGAGTCTTCTGACTCCACAGCACACAAACCAAACTAAAATCACTGGAAAACACTTTGTTCCTGTTCTCTTTCCAACACCCTCGCTCCCATCAACATGTTACGGGCTGGAGACAAAGGCTGTCCCCTGGCACAGCTCCCATGCTCCCCAGGGACTCCTGGCTCCTCTCTAGGATTTTCCCGGGACAGAAAAACTGGGACAGAAAAATCCTGCTGCCCATCACAATAACACAGAAGAACGTATTTTATGCAAGCCCTCAGATGTGTTTGGGTTCTGGGGGTTTGTGGAGAACAACTGGAGCCCATCCTTCTGCCCAGGCTTGGTAGAACATTACACTGGTGGCTTCTGAGTTGTTATTGTGAGGGAGATGAAAACCAGCCCCGTGACAGCAGGGAGGGCACAGCACAGGTTGTAGGAACAGTACATCCCCTCCGCTCACACCCTGGCCCTTTGCTGGGGCAAATACCTGTCCCAAGCCTCCAAGTGAACATTTCTGCAGGTATTTACCCTGAAAACAGCCCAGAATTGGCTTAAGATAAGGTGAGCAATGGGATGATGTGGAAATGCCTGTCAGGCCCGCAAACCTGCAGGGCAAATTAAGCAATCATGTTCCCAGGACATACATAAAAATAAGTAAAAAACACTATTAATCCATAGCAACAAAGGGAGATAGCATGGCAACAGCAGCAACTGCTGCAAAGCAAAACAGTAACAAGAAGAGAGGAGGGGAGAGAGAAAACAAAGCCCTGCTCTGTCCTTTGGGGGTTTGAAGGTAAAGTGGGCAGTGGCATGGCAGGGCAGTGGGAGCTGGTATTGGACCAGGTGCTGGTGCAAGGGGCTGGCTCCGTGGTCCTGCATCGACCTGTGCACAGGAGGGGCACAAATTAAAGCAAAAAATGGCCAGCACAGGAGGAACCGTCCTCAACAGCAACTCACAATCACTTTGTAAAGATGAGCTGCTCGTGGCTGTCAGCACTGCAGAAGAAAAAAAGCCTTTTACCCCTTAGGATTGATGTGCTGTGGACTTGGTGGATTCAATACCTGAGCCCAGGAGCACTCGCCAAAGTGATGCTTTAGGCTCCGATGAGGGCAAACCCCCTCCAAGAAACAAAACTGGGATAAACTCAGCATCAAAACAAGGCTTAAACCCTGTTTTGAACCCAGGCAATGCGTGGGAAGAGCGTGGTGGAAATGAGCCCTAATGGGTGTTAATTTGTAGTGGCAAGTTTGTGAGTCAGGTGGCACGATACAGGGATGAGAGGTGTTGCTGCTCCTGCTGGGTGCTGAAAAGGGTTACGGGATGCTTCTGGCACGGCAGGACAGGCTGAGAGCACCACGGTGACCTTTGGTGGGCTGGGGGTTTGGAGAGTAGAGGGGGGGATGACATAAAGCTGAGTTCCAGGCAGTTTGGTTTTATCGGAGCCTGCGTTCAATGGATTGTTGTTAAAAGGAGGAGATTTTCCATGCTGTGAGAGCCAAAGTAAATACTTAATTAAAAAAAAAAACCTTAATTAAATGCTTGCCTGTTAAAATAACAATTTTCTTAAGAATTGAGGAAGGTGAAGTACAATGAGAGATGGACCTGATAAAGGAACAATGATTCTGCAGTGTGCTTGGAGAAGTGCACAGGTAAAGAGCACAATAAAGCAGTTTTTTGGCTGGGGAAGGTTCTGCACATTTTCTCTCATACAGGTCCATGGATAGGATGCCCTCCATGGCTGTGCTGGCTGCCAAAGCCCTCACATACTGCCTGTCTCCAGCACAAAACACAAACGTACACTCCAGTGCTGCTCTACACAGTCAGGTCAAGGAATGGTATTGTCTGAATTACCAGCAGTGAGTGGAAATGCTAGGGCTTATCTATAAGAAAGAGAAGGAAAGGGAAAAATATCAGTGAATAACTGCAATTTTAATTCTGCTTTTCCTTGCTGGGGCTGGGTGGATTGGAGGCACCTCATCTGCTGGGCCACTTCGGCACTCCAAGAACTTGTTCAGTGCGGCTCTGGACAGAAAAAATGTCAGCTGGAAGCAAGCCCTTGCACATAAGAAGTGCATGGTAATATTGTCATCATACGAAGAACCTGGGAGAATTGTTAAAAGAGGCAAAGTTGGTAAGGAAAAAAAGAGAAAAAAAAGAAAAAAAAAAGAAAAAAGAAAAAAAAGAATAAAAAAAGAAAAAAATTTTAAAAAGAAAAAAAATTTAAAAAAAAAGAAAAAAAGGAAAAAGGAGAAAAAGAGGTCTTGAAGCATGCACCTGCAGGACCAGCTGCTCGTGAGCGTGCCTTGCACGTGCGTGTGCACTCCTCCCGTGCAGCCAGAGCACTTGCTCCCAGGTCTGCAAAACCTGCACATTTAGGGGTCAGGCAGAGATTTCGTTCGAAAGCTTCTCTCTAAATGTTATTTCCATTTAGCAAGAAAAAAAAAATAGGTGGCTAGATGGCTTTTACCTTTAAAGGGCTCTTCCCCAGCAGCTCCCTGCTGGCAGGATCGCTCCTGCTCACCCCGCTCGGAGCCCTGGGGCTTCAGTATCTTTTAACACCCCAGAAAGAGAAGGTTTATGGCTCTTCCCGGGCTCCAATAGGTGTCAGGACACCAATGTAATGCAGCAAATGGAATAAGAAGCAATTTGGATCTTTCATCTTTTTTTGATGCTTGGTGTCATCTCAACTCCACCAGCTCCAGCCAGTGCATTCGACTTCTGGGGCTTGACTTGGGCTTTGTGGATTCATTACTTTAATATTGAGGCCTTAAACCATGGGGATAGGGTTAGGCCAAAACCCTGGTTTTCCATTATTTTAATAAATGTGACCATTTTAAAAAAGTTCCATTTTCTAACCTCAAAATGCAGATGTTCTTTCTCTCCTTCAAAAAAAATCCCATCCCAGAAACCAAAAGACTGAATCTGGACCCCACGTTATTTGGCATTGACTCTTTTAGATAAGTTAAACATTACTTCATGACTGAAATTACAGAAATAAACCTGCTAATAAAGTAGAAACTAATAACTTTTACCTTCTTTGTCTTTCTATGGGAGTCAGGAATGGCTTAGTCTGCACAATAATTATACTGTATGCACAGCAAAAAAAGTTCTTGACTCCTGCCATTCACAGCCCTTCCTCACCAAAGGGAAAAAAAAGTTGGCAATAAATTTAAAACAGTTTTATTTACCTTGAACTACTCAGCCAAGAATGCACATTATTTAGGGACTGGAATAAAAAGCCATTCACTCTAGTTCAATTGGCCATTTAGTTCAATTTGTGTGTGTTACTGCAGGTAATTACTATGGTAATAATGTACTGTAATCTGCGCTGATTTGGAACTTGTCCTGTTTCTGTATTAATAATAAGTGCCATATATGTACTAATTACCAGTTTGTTACCATGGTTATTTGCGTAGATGCCATGTTAATGATACCCTGGAAACATAAAGCAATCCCATTTTTGAATTAAATCTTTGTGGTCTCTTTAGTGCTAAAAGCCCAATTCACATAAAATAATGATGAAGAAAATGAGATCATCGCCGCTGACTTGCCAGCAAGCTGATTAGCTGCACTGCATAAATATACCATTTTACCATACTGAAAAATTAGAGCCTCCAAAACATTTTCCGTGGTTGCTAAGTAACTTCCCCAAGATTACATCACTTACAGGAACACGCGGTGCCAGATCTGTCGTGCACACGTATTTATAGAGCGTGCAGCATGGGGACTGTGTGCCCGGCCAAAGGGGCTCCGCTGCTGCCATAGGTGCAAGCTGCTGGCTCCCTGCCTGAGGAGAGGGGTAAATAAACAGGCAAACTCACACCCTGACTCCTCGGGAGGAGCCAGGAGGCAATCCAAAGACATCTAGCCTTTAGGATTATTCTGAGCCAGAAGGGATCTCAGCCATCCCTCCTCTGCAATGATTTCACGCTGCAAGCCCAGCACTGGCTCTGCTCGCCTGGAAACTGAACTGAGCAGTGCAATTTTGGGGATGATTTGTTGGAAATGTGTACTGGAAGGGACAGGGCTGGCTACCGCTGCCTCCCCATGCAGGGCAGACACCTCGAGGTTCTGCTGCGGGTCGACGAGCAGCCTTTGCCCCTGCAAAGCCTCTCCCTGCACTCTGCAACCTGCCATTCCCACGCAGCAGCTACCTTGCTGGCCATGCTGGATCTACATTACAATTAAAAATAGTTTATTGGCAACAGAAACATTCCCTTTTCCCTCATCGCACAGTGAACAATGGGTCCTTCCTACCCTAAAATTAATGGCAATTCTTTAACCAGATGACACTGGTGGAAGGCTGGGACAGTGAAGCTGCGTGTCCCTGCAGGCAGCAAGGAATAAGGCAGGGAAACCTGTAGGTCCCAAGCCTATAGTAAAGTTTGATCCCTGCTGCTGTGGGTGAAGCCAAATGGATTTGGAACCCTGGCAGGTCCGGAGGGTGCAGGAGACAGCGGAGTTTGGACACCCTGGGTCAGCTGAAGGATGTCCAGGACATGAACAAGGAGGTGGCAAAGAGCATCCTGGTGACTCTGCTCAAGAGAGCAGTCCTGGACCATGTGTATCCAGGAGGATTAACAGCTACTGCAATCTGGCCAAAAGCCCCCCCCAAATCACATCAATCCCCCAAGTGAAATTGCCTGACCCTTGGCATGCCACAGAGGGGCTGGCTGAGGCACCCACTGGAAGGTGTCCCTGGTTTGCACCCAGCGAGGAGCCACTGGACCACGGCAGTGATGGGAGCAGAGCTTCTCTCCGTTATCCTCCCTCTGCTTTGGCCCGAGGTCATCACAGCATTTCCCCCCCTGCTCCTGCAAAACCCGGTCCTGTGTAGCGGATGTCCATGGCATTTGAAAAGCTACTTAGTGCTCTTTATTATCTGGTCATTATTTTCCCAGCGAAGCCTGAGATAAGCAAAACATAAATCAAACCAGAACAGGAGCCACTTGGAACAGGTAAAGGATGGAAAAGATTTTAATCAGTGAATCTGGGCAAGAAAAGCCAAAAGAGGGAGAGGGAGGGAGGAAAGGGGGGTGAGAAACAAAGAAAGGGAGAGAAACACCACTTGTTGCTTGTGGGATGAAGACAAATGTTTCCAAAGCCACATTTTCCGCATGACTCCCAGTAAAAGCTCTTGGTTTGATTATTAATCACAGGGCGGCCTCCATCCATCACTCCATCCCTCCGTGCCTCCTGAGCTGTTTGATGTGCTACCCTTCTCTCTCCCATCCCACATCCCCCCATCGGGCAGCTCCGGCAGGGGAAAGTCCGGGAAGTAATTCCAATAAAGAAAACACAATGAAATAAACAGAGGAGGAAATAAATAAGACTATCAGGAAAACTGCTGCTGCACTGGTTGGACCCCTGCCTCTGGAGGCTTCTGGAGAGCTGCTGACACTGGGAGCGTCTTCTGAAATGGATGGACTTTGCCTCTTGCCTCATACATCTGTTTAATGACCTCTCCTTGCAAGCACTTGACATGTGATTTATGGGATATAAATTTTACCCCTTTGGTTTGGTGTTGTAATCGCTGCGTTCTGCAAGGTGAGAGCACCTCACCCCGCCGGGATGCTGTGCTGGCTCCCTCGCCCTTCTGCTCGCAGAACTTTCTTCCTCCAGCCCTTCCTTTAAAAAAAACAACAACCGAGAAAAACAACAGACCTCTAAAAATGTGTTTTTTCCTTTTTAAAAGAAAACTGCTGCTGACGCAGCCTTCGCAGTGTTCAAGGCTGATGGCATTTTTCAGAAAAAGAAAACAGCAGCAGCCCAGCTGATTTCCTGCAAATAATGATAATAATGATAATAAAAATATATATAAATAAATAAGTCCTTAATTCTTTTACTGGCATCTGTAGCCTCTAATTCATAAATTCATCAGGACTTTCCCAGGATGTCAGTTTTGGCAAATGAGCCCTGAGTTGCTTCATGCTAATGGAGCGGTGGGCTGCCTGACCTCAGGAAATAGAGAGGCCAAACATGAAATAACAGAGCCGGGTTCAAGGCTGGGGCTGTGAACCCCAGATTCGAGGGTGAGGTCGGGAAAGGGTCAGGGAAGCATTGTGTGCGCGCGAGAGAGAAATGCTGGTTTCTATTTAAAACCTTTCATGCCTCTGCCAGAGACCTCTCGCCATTGTGTGCGGGAGCAGCCCCGGCTATTGAGAAACGCGCCTGGAAGCTCCTGACTGCAGGAATGGGGGAAAGATTGGAAACAGCCACGCTCACGTGTTACCAGCCAAACCCTCCCCTACCTTGGGAAGAAAGAGAGGGCGAGCTCTGCCTGGCTCTTTTCAGCAGATGGATTCGCTTTGGCGTTCCGGGGTGATGGATGTGCCAGGTACTATTCATTAGGGATGATTTGTGGGGGCCAGCGCAGCTCGCCTGCCCATTAGGACGCATTTACTTTGCAGGTTAGTAATGATGGGTGTGCTTAATAGTTTCTAAGTATCAGAGGGCATTAAAAAGCCCTGGAAGAGGAGGCTATCGATATTTACAGCTTCGATTTGTTGGCAGAGGAAACCAGTGAGTGTGCCTGGAAGGAGTGACTGCCCCGCGTCCCTGCTTCCCTGGCGCAGGGAAGGCTGGAGTGGAGCAAGGGGGAATGGCCAGGAATCATCGAGTCACAGACTGGTTTGGGTTGGAGGTGACCTAAAAGATCATCTATCTCACCTTCCCCTGCCACGGGCAGGGACACCTCCCACTAGATCAGGTTGCTCCAAGTCCCATCCAATCTGGCCTTCAACACTTCCAAGAAGGGGGCATCCACTCTGGGCAACCTGTTCCATCGTCTCAACACCCTCACAGGAAAGAATTTCTTCCTAAAATTCAATCTCAATCTCCCTTCTTACAGTTTGAACCCACGCCCCTCCATCCTATCACTCCATGCCCTTGTCACAAGTCCCTCTCCAGCGTTCCTGAAGCCCTTTTGGGTACTGGAAGGTGCTCTAAGATCTCTCCAGAGCTTTCTCTTCTCCAGGCTGAACAACCACAACTCTCTCAGCCTGTCTTCATAGGAATCCAGTTGTGCTTTGTCCTTAATGCATCCAAGTGACGTGGCAGCAGCATCTTGTTTGGTTCTGTTGGGGGGAAACCAAGCCCCTTCACCAATTTGGGTGGGTGTTGAAGGCAGAGATGGTGGCAGAGCCCAGCAGCCCTGGGTCCAGCCCCAGGAGGGTGGTCCTGTTGGGGTTGGCTCTCCACGAACATCATGGACCATGATCAGAGGAGGCTGAAGGTCATTCACTGAGGGATGATTATGGCTATTACATCCCAATTCCCTTTCCCTGCCCTCCCCCCAGCCCAGGCTTTGCTTGGAGTGAGATCCCGTTAACAGCCCTCTGCCAATGGGTAGCCATTTACTTAAGTCCCAATTTTTCATTAAAATAGCACATATGGCTATCAAGCATCGCAAGGTCACAGGGCTGCATTGTCTCAGCTTAATATGATGCTATTAAGGCTGGACTATAATGTCCCAGATACAGCAAGTTCAGCAGCATAAGATCAAGCATTGGGCAAGACTGCAATTTCCTCCTGTCCTCCTGATACGATCTTATCAAAGCCTGACTGATCTCTATATACGAAATCGCACCGGAGAGCATTAAATATCCTGAAAAGCTCCATTTCCAGCAGCCAGCAGGGAGGTTGGGCTCACAGCCCATGTCCCTTTGTGTCGCTGCCTCCCCCCTCAGGCAAGGACCGGGGCCACATGTGTTGGGGGGATCCCATCAGCTGGGCTGAGTGATAGGTGTCAGTTCATCTTTTGTCTTTGCCATTGTTTGGTTTTTATTTTGAAGCCTGAGCTCCATCCAAGCCCATGCTGTTTTCAGTTCAATTTCTTGCCCAGCTCGGCATCTTGCTGCTGGGTCTGTGCTGCCCTCGTGGCCATCACACTGCTCTGGGAGCCTTGGAGCAGTGGCCATCACTGCTCTCTGCAACCCTCAGCACTCCTTTTATTTCTCCCTCAATTAACCTGGACAAGAATCATTCTTTTCTTCCAGCCTTTACCTTCCTATCTGAGCTCCGAGTGCCTGCGTGCAGCCCCTTGATCTCACCCCACACTCGTAGAGTTCCCAACACAGCAGGGCCCTGCTCTCGGTGCTTGATGAAATGCAGGAGGACTCCCTAACAACTACAGAACAGAGACAGAGGTAGGAAAAGGTAGACTGGAAACTGTCTGGTGGCTTTATTAAGCTGTGCAAAGCTATGGCAGTTATCGACCGGCTGGCGCTGGTACAACGCGGTGTACGTGTGCCCAGATGGGAGGATTCCACAGCAAGAAGAAAGCACATAAGTAAAAGCAGGTTTGTGTGCACACCAGCCCTGCCAGGGAGGAAATGTCTCCCTCACGAGAAGCGTTTGCAGAGCAAACAAATGTGTTATTTCATCTCTGTAGCGTGGAGACCTGCCAAGCCCCCCCCGCAGGTGTGCGGTGGGAACGGGGGGGACCGGCGTGGATGGGACATGGTGGCTGCTCCCAGTGGATGTGCTCGGCCATGTACAGCCCTGTGCACACTGGGGGACGAGCAGTGGCAAGGGGTTTGCTTACAAAACAGACCAACTGACTCGTCAAAAAGGAAAATAGATGCAAAAGCCAAGTTCCTCTGCCATTTTTTCCCATTTGAGTCAGAGCAGCTTAAAAGATAATTAGTTAATTGAGCAATGGAAGCCATCTCCCTATAGCTATGTGTCAGCTCCTATTAGCTGCTCTGTAACGTTAGCTGAGAATACACAGATACTCTCTGGAGATATCGATCATTTATTTACCAGGCCCTGTGCTTGCCCTTCCCCTCCAGTGGGCAGGGATGGCTCCGTCACACCACGCCGGGCTCCGCAGACGGCCGTCAGCTGCAATTGTTTCCCAGCGAAAATAGATGTTCAGTATTGATCCTTTTCCTCCAGTGGAGACCGGGGGCCTTCTCCTTAGTTACTCTAATAAAACACAACTAATTAAATTTGTGCCTTGCTTTTTCAATATTGCATTATCCTAATTGCTAATTAAGGAGACCGCATGGAAGGGATAGGCATTATTCCCTGCAAAAGATCCCCTAATGGCCTAAATGACATCTCATGGAAGGAGGAAATCATTCAGCAAAGGCCAAGGCTGAAGCTTGGGAAGGGATCCCTGGGGGGAGCTTAACAAGAGGCTCCTTAACTCCTCAGTATTTGCTGAATCATGGACTCTCCGGGAAAGCACGGAGCAGAGCTGCTGGCGGGGAGGGACGCTGCACGCTTCTGTGCACGGAGAAACTGGGGAGGAATTAAAAGGAATGGGGACGTCCGTGCATGCCACCGTGTGCCTGGGAAAGCACACCAGGGCAAAGTGGAGGAACCGACTCTTCAAGATGAGTGGGTCACCCGCTCGTGTCCTCTCATGCTGAGCCCCACTGACAGCAGCGTCCAGCCCGTATGGGGACATACCAGAGCTGGGGCTTGGCAGGGAGGGACGAACCCTTTCAAGCCTGGACACGACGTCCTGCTCTTGTCAGGTCTGTGCCAAAACGGTTTCCTCGTGTTCCAAGTGGCAATTAAATACACAGAATTGTAGAGAAGACTCTTTGGGGACTGCTGAAAACAGGAGGGGAAGCTTGCCGTGGTGGGCTCCAGGAGCACCCAGTCATTACCAGTGACTCCAGACAATGAAGCACTGGGTGATGCACTGAGGAAGGGACACCAAGTAAGACCCAGGCTCAAACCAGACCTCCAGGGTCTCAGCAGCCTTGCTTTGGGACTCAAACCGATTTAAGCTGGCTTCTACACAAGGACCTTTGAATAAAATCCAAACTTCATTTAATATGCCCCAAGGAGCAAAGATGAGCTGTGCAGGAGCCTGTGCTGGGCTGCACTGACCCTTTCCCCGCTGGAGCACCCTTCGCTGGAGTTCACTAACATTTTCATTTCATTTTCCGTGTGAATCGCTGCTCACGCTCGGGCTGTTCTGGCTTCATAAGTCACCGGTCCATTTCTCATATAGCTCTTTTAGAAACATATTTTTCTCCTTAAATATGTGACCTGAAAGTGTGAACTGAGATTTATGCTGAAAGGAATTGGGAAAGAATAGCAAGTAGGTACTTGTTGGAGGAAAAATAAATACCCCCCAGTGCTGGGACTCATGAAGAACACGTTCTGCAGAAGGTGTAGGGATTTATTCACTGCCCAGTGCAGCAATGATTCCTGATCTTTAGGATGAGCCTTTCTGCTGTAAGTCTCTACTTGGGAGGAGAAGAGTCGTTTGACATGTGGGGAAACTGAGGCACTGCCACACCTTGTACCAGGAACTATTAGAGGTCAAAAACCCTCCAGATCCTCCCCATTTCCCTTTTCATGATGATTTACATGTTGCTTTATGTGGCACTGTTCCAGACAGAATTTGGCCAAGGAACCATATCATTAATTGAAATTTAAAAAGTCTCCAGGCAATATTGATGCCTATGATTGAGCATCCTCTTTGTTTCTGTTCTGCTCACAGGTTAAATTGATTATGGGTCTGGTTTGGATTATGTTCTCTCTCCCTTCCTTGAAGTGATTGAAATCTTAATAATCAAGGATAATATCGACGCCAAAGTTTTAAGCAATAAACATATAAACAGAATGAAGAGAAGCAGAATGCTCACGTCTCTCAACAGTGAAAATGGTTCTGTTTTATTTTGCTGTAGCAGATGTTAAGTTTCCAATAATAAAATAAAATAAAAAATCTAAGGGAGACATTTAGCAAAGTATAGCTTTACACTCCAGAGTTATCACTCCAATTTCAACTGGGACCATAAAGTTTTATGAGCTATTAAATTGTCCTAAACCTCCTTTAACACACTAGCTCTAATGTTGGAGATTAACCATTTAGAAAAAGGAGGTTACCTTAGCAGAGATCGGGCCATTTTCCTGCACTCTTATTCAGTCAATAACACTTTGCTATGGCAGAGCCATTTGCTGGAGTGTGTGGCTGGTAATTAGCCCGCATGCCCTGCAGGTAATGCAGCCACAGTAGATGCAATCCCTCCCACAGTGAGGAGCATCAGGAGCACCAGGATGGATGCTCAGGAGAGCAGAACTCTGGGCTGGGACTCCAGAGAGCAGAGGGAAAATCTCAGCTCCTTGCCTGTCTGAGGTTTGGCTCATTCTCCCATCCCCTCATCCATTCAGTGGGGATGCTCATGATTTCTTCTGTCCCTGTTGCCTTTTAGTTTGGGTGACGAATCTGAACATGGCTTTGACCGTGTTCTGTTACCTTACAGAAGAGACCCTTGATCTTAGCTTGGATGTGGTGTGAAACTGGGGTGTACATGACCCAGGAAAAGGTTAACAGCAACTTCAATTTGCACTTGCAGAGCTCTGTCCAGAGGAGGAACTTAAAAACACTCCAGCCATGTCCATGGAGTGTCACAACACCCTCCAGAAGCCCAGTATTATTTTATTGATTTTTAAAAAGGTGCAAACCAAGGAGCAGAGATGGCCTGGTTCCACAAAAACACCTTCAGCATGTTAAAGTGGGCTCGTGGGACTTTGCCACTTGCAATCTGCCAAATTGTCAGCCTGGACCAACGTGTAACCCTTTGGGAACCAAACCTCGGGAAATGTTGACTGCAAGTAGCCTGGCTGCCTGATGGTCTGGGCTGTCCGTACCTGGAAACAGCTGGCTTGAGAGAGCTGAGCAGCATGGGGTTGTCTTGTGCTGACAACTTGCAGGGACCTGGCTTTTCTCCCAAAAGTTTTGCTATAGCTCTGCTTCCACCATAATCCCTGGACAGTCTCCTGCTTGGCCAGCTTACAGTCTATAATGAAGCTGTGGCCATGTCCCTGCTTTCCCCTGGTGTTGCCTTGAACTTTTGGGGGCTGTATGGGACACCATCAATAGGAGAAGTGGGACCTGATCCCCAAGAAGTACCTGGTGAGCACAGCCCCAGTGCATGAGGAAGAGCCAGGCTGGACCCTCCAGTGGGGCTGAGCCTGGGGTTAACGTGCATGGAGCAACTGGACGAGGCGCTGGGGAGAGGGCGGCTCCTTCCCGGGAGGAGTTTTGAAAGAAAGGGTAACCCCTGCTCTATTTTTGAAAGAAATGTCACAGAGGCCTTCTCCTGCATCCTGCACACCACTGCTGCCAGGACTCTGCTGCAGCACGGGGTGGCTTGGCAGCCCTTCGGGCTGGGAAGTGTCTCCTCCCAAAAGCCCAATTCCCATTTCCACTCTGATAAGATCAGCAAATAGTTTTCCCCCTAAATTTTTTTTGAAGGCATTTCCTATTTCGAGTCTTTATTGACTGTATTCCCCAGCCAGGGTGGGATGCCTTCGCCATGCTCACACTCTCCTAAAGGTGCATTAGGAATGTGCCTCAAAGCCTCTGGTACCTGCAAGAGGAGCAAGTCAGACCCCACCATCAGTCTCCTCTATTGCAGCACAACCCAGGTTCAGGTTTGGCTGCTCTGGAGGATCTTTGCTTCCTTCTCAGCCATCTCCTGTGGTTAAAATCCTAAAAACTTGGGACTTCAGATTCATGTGCAGTTGGTGCAACAAGCCAGCGAGTCAGCCTGTCCTGGGGAGCAAGGGGGAGGGTTGGCCAACTTTGATCCTTCATCAGACTTTGAGGACACTGTTCACAAGTTTCATGTGTGCTGCAGCCTTTTTCTTGTTGACAAAAAAAGAAGCATTTTGCTATCTGAGATGCCTCAGACATGAGCAGAAACTGCATTAAGAACAGCCTTTTAGTACAACAAGCCTCAGGCTTCAGATATGCTCTGACTAAGCTGATCTTCACTGGTACAGATGTCTCCTATGTCCCATATCACAGAGAAACAAGGTTTAACTGATGTGAGCTTGAAGACTGATGGGACAGTCCACCTACAATTAGCTGGAGGTATAAATATTGGAGCCATATCTTCTTCTGCAACTGGAGTAGGGCTCAGAAGAATAAACCCCTCAGATGTAGCACACTACATGCAGTGGACATTTTGATTGAGCAAGTTTTAAGCCTGAGTCAGAGAGATTTCCTAACACCTCTTCCCTCCCTCCACTTTCCAGATAACAAACATCAGCTCTGAAAGACAGAAAAACCCTGTTTCTAGCCCATCCCATCCAGACTGGAAATGGCCAGCCTGGAGTCAGATGGGGATTCAGTGGTCCCTGCCTGAAGGCTGTGAGATTCCCTCTGTAATTTTTAACTGTTCTCAACTACTACTGAGATGAGGGCACCCTAAAAACACTATATTCCCAAATAGAGTTTGAGTTCACAGTTTTCTTCTTCCAATCCTGTCTCTCTTGAGTTAAAGCAGCCCAGGTAGAGCAATCCCATTCTCTACTGGTCCCTACAAGATCCCTCAGCATATTCCCAGAAAGCAAGCCCCAGGTGGAGCAGGGCATGGTCATATACAGCAGCCTCAGTGTCCCAACATGGGTTTGTTGTCCTCACCCTAAGGGGCTCTTGTCAGAGGGGACAAAAGACCCAACACCCCAGGAGGAGTTTTGTAGCGCAGCCTTAACAGTTAAAGCAATGAAAATAAATGCAAGTCCCTATTCAAACCAGAGACCTGTCAGCATTTCTAGGCCATTTATCTGCCTCTTTCCCTTCCTTTGCTTTCCTTCTAATGTATATAGATGGAGAATGCAAATACCATCGTGAGAAAAATGACCTTTTGGCTGAATGTCACCAAGTTCTGCAGCAGTGGGAGTGTTTGCCTTCAGTCGTTAGCTTTAGCCTCTACAATTATTTATATATATCCCTGTAAGACTCAGTGGGATGACTCAAAAATGGTTTTGACCTCAGTTGTTCTGGTGGTTTGGTGGGCTGCAGTCCTTAAATGTTGTGTTGCTAGCACCAGTGCTAGCCTTTCAAATTAGCAGCCCCTAACATGGACCTGGGTCTACCACTGTCCTAGAAAAGCCATGGTTAAATAGCTGGGAAACCAGCCAGCAGTCTGATTACATCGCTAGGAACTGAGTCATCCGAACTCCATTGCTAACATGATGTTTAATGTTAGAAACCTGAAATATAAGGTATGGAGCTTGAAATTCCTGAGGGATCTTGTTTCCAGAGCTTCTGGTTGAAGTCAACTTCAAAGATACCCAACGCCTGCCGCTCCGGCCATGGCCAGCTGGCTGTGACCACATGGCATGCTGCTGGTGCTGCTCTGGAGTAACAAACATATTTTCATAGACATTAAACCCAAAATACATCTTTGGTGGCACTTCTGAAAACCTTGGCCACACCGCCCGTGCCTGCAGGAACCTCACAGTGCTTCCTCAGGCCTCACTTTCCCAGGAGAGGGTTCAAAGGTTGAGCTGGCACACTCTCAGACTTTTCTCCTGTACAGATTTCACACTGATTGAAGAATAAAACCTTCTCCTCACTGCATTACAGGCAGGCAGCCTGCCTGGCTGCTGGGCTCCCTCGTCCTGAATGCTAACGCTCAGCTTTTGTGCTTGCTCACCTCTCGACCAGGCTCTCTTGAGTTTCATTCCAGCAGACAGTCTCACACCCTCCAGATGAAGTTAAAACCCCTCTCTGCTGTTCTCAGGGTGGTTGGCTGAGCACGCTGTGTTGAGCAGCACAAAAACCAGGGAAGGGGCTTGGGGTGCCCTGTGGAGGACAGACATGGAGCCAGGAGCTACCGCAGGTCTCTCCCTCCATCCTCCCAGACTCCAACCTGTCATTTGGACAGCCAGCACCTCCAAACCCTTTCCTCATCCTTTTCAGCCCTTATTTTACATGCCACAGCCATCCTGTCGCCTGCATCCCAGTAGTGATGCTCGGAGAAATCAGGGCAACTGCTGCACAAGGTTTTTATTGGTATTGCCAAACTCTTTCAGTGTTTTTAGAAGGGCTTGAAAAGAGGCCAAGTTGTTTCTCCTTCTTCTGTTTCTTTTCCTCCACGTCCTCCCTCCGCCCCCCTCCCCTTTGCTGTCTGCGGATGCTTTGGGATGAATTAATTTAGATGTGTGGTTTTGAATGTTTTTGGCTCCTGGTTATCCAGCCATTCAGCAGCTCTGGGAGCCTCCCCCATCGGCTGTTATTGAACCAGACAGAGAGGGGCGGAGGAGATGGCAGTGGCCTGATTTGTTGGCTTGTTAGTTCTGCTCCTGCGAGCCGTCCATCGTCTCCTGTTCCTGCAGGCTGACAGGGGGACACAGCAGCCAAAATGCTCCTCGTGGTCTGGCTGCTGAGCAGTGCCTCTGCACGGGATCATCGCTGGCACCTCAGTGGAACCAAAAATGGGTGGTTTCTCTCTGTTTTCCCTTTGTCTCCTCCTGCGCCCGGTTCCTGTCACCCCAGCTCTGCTCTGAGATCCCCGTTGGTGTCTTGCCAAGGTATTTTTAGCCCCAAGGGGGGGCAGAGCCAACTGATGCATGTAGAGAAGACCTTCTCTCTGGTCCTTGCTTTCATCCTGGGCTGGTTTTGGCTTCTCCTCCTTGGAGAGGCTCAGGCTCTGCCCCAAAGCCCTGTGGCTCCAGCAGGCTGCAGGAGCCCTGGTCCGAGGGCAGCCCTGTCCTCTCCCCAGCCCCACAGAGACCTCCGTGCCATGGTAGGGCTTTGTGGGCACTGGTGCCATTGGCAAAGCTGGGTTCACCACTGTTGAAGGGATCATGAGGCTTTGGGTTGGCTCTCCTGGAGTCTCCTGCAATGTAAGCAGGAGAAGAAAACCACTAAATCCTTCTGAAGAGCACTTCCTACCAGTGCCGCTCCGGAGGATGGAGTTGAGACCCTTTAATCATAGGGAGGATTGCTAGAATTTATTATTTTCTCAGCTTTCTAGTTAAATTTTAAAAGCCCACCTGAAACTCTCATTATTCCCTGTCAAGACTTTCTTTAAGTGTACTTCTGCTCTGGTTTCATACCAGGCTAATATCTAAGAAAAATATTATCTCTCTGCTTGGCTCACTGCCATCCCGGTCGTGTTTGGATTTCAGTGGTGGATGAAGGTGCTTCAGTTTATTTATGTAGCTGACAAAGCCACCCCTCCAGATGAGGGACGTGGCAGGACTCCCCTTGCTCTGAACTTGGGGCCCAAGTACAGAAGGACCCAGAGGAAGCCCCTTTAAACCACCCCCCATGGCTCTGCACCAGGCAGAGCTCTCGTCCTGGAGCTCTGCTTAGACATCTGTGCTTTAAACTGCAAAGGAAGAGTGCAGAGCAATAATCCATGCCATTTCCAGGGTGGTATCAGGAGTTGGTAGGAAGTCTTTGGGTTTAATCTCTTTTGCTCTTTAGGTACCAGGCTAAAACATCAGAGGTGCAGGCAGACAATCTGAGGAGCTGCAGCAGGCTTTGGAGCCTTTATTTCAGTAACTTCAGCTCAGATCCAGAGAGGTTTTGAAGATGTGACTCCTACTGGTATAATTAATATCACCCTGAGATTTACCACCAGAGACCAGTGGGAAGTGGGCTGGTGCTGGGGCTGGACTGGGAGCTCACCACACCAACAGCTGCTGCAGGAGCTTTTTTCAATTGATCTCTTTGGGAGAGGGTTAACACACCCCAAAAAGGGACTTTTGGCCCCAACCTGTCCCAAAGCATGACCTGTGTGGGTGTGAGCACACTTCTCCCCATCACTGCATCCCGATGCACGTGGGCAGCGTGCACCACCTTTCCTGTGAGCTCAGATCAGTCCAGGCTGTGGTTAAGAGCTCAGCTTTCCTCTAGTTTGGGTTTGTTTTTCTGGCAGTGTCTGTCTGCTACCTGAGCTGAGGAAGCCGGGCACTGCCATGGCTGTTCCTCACAGAGCTCTGGCTGCCATCCCAGAAGAAGGCATGACCACATGTGAAAGTTAACAGGAGGTAGCCTAAGGTGTGAATTTATGGCACAGCAGCTGCTCCCTGGCCAGGGGCTAAGTGCACATTTACCCCATGGTGAATGCAATCCGTCACCATCGGCTGCCCTGTGGGGATGGAGATGAGCTGCCCATGGGGAAGGAGCAGGGACAGAGACACCATTGAGCAAACCTTGCAAACCTGCACCCTGGGTGAAGCTCACGATTCCTGTGGCTGTACACGGGGAGGGCTTGTGCAGGGAATTATCCTGAAACATTTGCAGCAGGAAAACGCTGCGCAAAGAGCTCTGTGGGTAAATTCCCACTGCTCTCAAGGCCCTGGGAGCCAGGGCCAGAGGATGCTTTAATGCACTCATCTCGTACAGAGCACTTGATGCATCTCCTCCATGTGAGAGGGGGAAGAATAGAGAAGAATGTGTAAGGGCAGAGGAGAGCAGTGCCTGCACTGTGGAGTGTCTGAGGTGGATGGCGGCGAGGCACTCTGCGAGCAGCCTTTCTCCAGCTGGGTTCCTCTTTTGCAATTCCAGCATCTTGTTTCTCAGGAATTTGTATTGACAGAGTCTTTCAAAACACTTTAGGGTTGTTTACAACATTGAGCAAGAACATTTTGTCTCATGTCCTCTTCATTCTTAAAGACGATCCTCTCCTTCGTCCATCCCCCTGCTCCCTGCCACTGGCTCGCAGGAAAAGCCTCTCCCTTGCTCCCTGCTAGAAAACAACCTGCAGATCTCCTTGATGTGATGCTCCTTTCCCCCTAATTACTAATTAGCTTTTCCAATCAGGTACAAAAGCACCTTTTCAATGGCAGAAGCCTTCCTGTGCCAGAAGCGTGCTCTCGTGTGGTTGCACGTGGAGCATGGATGGGAAGTGCTGAGAGCCAATGTGACACCAACACTGCCATGTGAAATGGGGATGTTTGGGTTCTGCTCCAGCATCCCCACATCCATCTGCACTGGTGGCTCATGCCACCCTCTCCCAGGCCAGCTCTGATGTTTTCTCTCCAAATGCTGAGTGCGAGGATCTCGTGTGCTGCTGGAGTACCAAGAGAGCTCAGCAAGCCCCCTCCTCTCCATCCCTCCTGATTTCTGAAGCCCTTTGCAGTGGTCTGGCCCATCAGGACGTTGGGGTTGTCCCAAGTTCCCTGGCTTGTTGAACTCAGAGCACTGGGAAGATGATTCTCTTACGAAGCCTACACCCAGTCCTGTCCCCATCTCACAAGTTTAAAACCTTTTAAAAGTCTTCTTCAGCCTTGCAGGCAGAAACCCTGTAACACAGGGAAATAAAGCAAAGAACCAGCTACACCTGGAGCTTGCCAGCAAAGAGCCAGCCCAGCCTGGCAGCCCTGTCCCAGGCAGCTCCAACGCAGGCAGAGGGAAGAGCAGAGAGCAGCACTGTCCCCAGGCAGCACTTTCTGGCAAGCCTTGTACAGTGTGTGCTCCAGCCTGCACCACCACCCTCCCACTGCCTGCGTCCTATCCCAGTTAGATTAAAGCTTAGACACATTTGACTGCCCATGCCACAGTAATCCTCCCATTTGCACTTACCCAAGAAGGCTGGAGTGCCCAATTACCTGTGAGTCTGCTGTTTTACATGCCCTTGGCTTTGATTAAGACTTTTCATCTCTCAGACAGACATCAAAGTGAAACCTTGAGTTTTCCAGCACTGCAGCATGGGCTTGGGGTTGTTCTTGCTGCTTCCTTGTGATTAGCAAATGAGCTGCCCGGATGGCAGAGCAGCAGGGAGGGATGGCTGTGCCTCATCAGGCAGGGCATCAGGAGTGAGGACATTCCATCAGTCTTCCTCTTCCTGCCCTGTTCTTTTCCCCCTACCTTCCTATCCAGGTTGCCCACATGGCTGAGTCCATCCAGTAAACCTGTTATCACTGAACACTGCTTCCAGGAGGGGACAAATTTAGTGAGCTCAGGAAAAAAGCACCAAACTGTGCTTTGGCTTTCTAATCCCTGCCTTTGGCATGGCTCTCAGCCACTTGGTGCCATCAGCAGCACCACACCAAAATCATTAAAGCCATGGAGGTCTTGGCAAGGCATAGATCTGGCTTGGAGAGTTTTCCCCATCCATGAAGACATGTTCCAGTGCTCTTCCTCCCTCTCCCTGTTTGTTAGGACAGCAGTCACAGCAACACTCACCCAAATTAACCCCCCTCCTACCTCCATACCTGTTCCCTTGCAGAGCTGTACTCATTTGGAAGGACAGGTAAGAAGTGTTTCCAGGCTGATTTGTTGCTGTGTCCCCTCATAAATTGCTCTGCAGGGCTAATCATCTGTGACTCTGCTGGGAAATTCATTTAAATACATTAAGAGGGGACAATGGGGGTTTGCATCTCAAGGAGGCTCCCCGACACATGGCATCTGGTTGATGAGAGAGCCTGTCAGGAGCAACCTGCGTGGTGGATGCTCCCTGTGATGATAACTGTTCAAAGTGGATGAGCTTTCTGTCAAGAACTTAATAATCTGTGTCTGCCACGATCCCATGTCAGCCAACACTCCCGTGACGAATGGCTGATAAGGAGGAGGTTAGACTGGGGAAAATGGGCTGTTTTGTCAGCACAATGTTCTTGTCAACAAAAAAGACTCTGGAAAAGCTTGCTGGCTCCTTCGGAGCTCGCCCAGGATGATTCACCAGCCCCACAGCCCAGCTGGTCCCAAAGCCTCTCTCCACCAACAGCGACTGCAGCAGAATAAATGGCAAAAATCCCCTGCAGTAAGCAGATGTGGTGGAGCCTCCTCCTAACCCAAGCAATTAGCCTGGTTTTCTTCCTGAAGCTCTTTTATCTCTCCCCTGCATCTTTATTTTTTAAACTACTTGCTTTCGTATGTGTGAGATTTCCTACTCTGCTTCCATGAGTTTAGTCCATGCTGAAACTCTGCTGCAGCTTCACCCTGCAGCAAGGAGTCCCACAGCCGAGCTACCCCCATGCAGAGAAACCTTCCCTTTTGTCCTCAAAATCAGTGGGAATAATAGAAGCAATGACACATCTCCTCCAGGTCAGGCCCAAATTCTGCCTCTGGATGAGCTGGTGCAAATTTGGGCACCCGCGGGGTGGAAGGGATGGAGGAGGCTCCAGCACTGCCCAGTCCTGCAGCCCTTCTTCCCTCTGGGCTCATCCCAGACCCACCACAGCTGGAGTAGGATGGTCCCATCACCCTGCTCGCTCTGCAGAGGTGGATGCACTGGGGGGACCAAGCCCAGAGCCTGGGTTTGGAGCCTGGCAGAAGACCAACCCATCATCGTTGCACAACAGGAGCTGTCCCATGGGCTTCTTCTGGGGAAAAAGAAGGAATTACTGCTCCAGGAGCAAATTCCTCTGGCTGCTTGAGGCCAGGACTCTGGAATGCCAGAGCGATAACACAGCACGAGAGCAGAAGTTTAAAGGGGCTGCGGATGCAAACAGCAACCCCCTGCCCTGTCCCAGGCTGCAGCCCAAAACTCACAGCTTTAAGCTGCTGTTGCAACCCGGAGCAGTTGGTTGGAAGGGCAGACACCCAGGGCTCAGTCCTCAGCTGATGTAGCTTCAAATTTAAAGGTGCTTCCTCTGAGTTGTACGACCTCAGGATCTGGCCCACTGTGTGCAGAATCAGCCACTCATCAGCATTGCCTGCAACCCCTCAGTGCAGGGGCAAAGCCAAAGCAGATGCCAAATTGCCACCTGGAGCAAATTTTTTTACAATTGAAATATGATTGGTTTGAGACAGAGGGAGTTTTTCATTCAGATTAACTGCAACCAAGCACTCAGAGGCTGCTGCCACACTGGATTTCACACCCAGGTCCAGCACAACTCCCTGCACATAACAGCATCTTCAGAGCATCTCCATCAGCCATTGGAAAGCATCTCCATCAGCCATTGACACCATGAGCTTGCAGCACCACAGGACTTCATCTGCAGGCTCTTGCCTTGTCATTCACCTGCACTTTGCAGCTCCCAACTGGTATTTTAATGCCTGGGGAACTGGAAGAATACTCCTTGAAGTACATGGAAAAGTTCATAGCCCTCCAGGGAACCCCAGCCTCTGTGGCACGGACCTGCCCATCATGAAACTACCCGGGGTCTCCCACAGCTTTGTGCAAGCAATGCTGCTGTTGGGGTTGGAGCTGATCAGCTCAAAGCTAGCCTGGATATGTCTCCATATGATGCAATCACGATTCTGACTGCAGAGCGGCACACTCTGTCACTTTTTGCTGGGAAGTTTTTGATGTGTTTGAGAGAGAAAACATTCGTGGGCAGATTTTGAAACATGAGCAGTGAATACCCACGAAGGCCAAGCTCTATGAAATTTTCTCTTTGTAGGAGACATACTGATGGTAAGATTTTTTCATATATAAATTCTTGTTTTTATAAAGAACACTCGTGGGATATTAATTTGAATCAGACATTTGATAGCTCCATAGCTCCCATCTCATTTGGTAAACTCACCATTAGCCATATCCACTCATACACTCAGTCAGCAAAGTCTGCTAGAACACCATGGAAAATCAAAGTCACTTTTGCCTGGCTAAGAAAGAAAATTCTTACAAGCTGCCAAGATCTGCTTTCATCTTGCTGCTTCTGGAAGTGCCGAGGGGAGCGGGGAAAGGCTGAGAGAGGATGAGTTTGTGATGTGGGAGCAATCACGCTGATGGACTCCATGAAAAAACCCATCACCTTTCAAAGTAATTCAACCTGAGTTCATCGTCAGTGCCCAGGTGAGACTGAGTCATCTTCCCAGTGCAATATCCAGAGCAGAGCGTAGGTCACACCATGGATCACTCTGCTCCCGGCCGTGGGACTCGGAGCAGGGTCAGGCAATCACAAGCAAGAGCATGAGCATGTTTGTAGAAGTTCCTGCCCCCTTTCCCAGGACGGGCAATCAGTGAAGGATGGTAGTAATATGAAGTGAACAGTCCCAATAGCTTGATATCACCTGGTTTCCCCCCTGGCCATGTTCTGGCTCTGTGCTACATCTCTCGATGTGGTGGTTCCTGTACCAAGTCCATGCCCCATTTTCTCCCTGCTGTCTCCCCATCACGATGTCTTGCCTGGCTGATTTCATGCCCAGAAGCAACACTGCTGGTTGAAACGCTGGCAGCTGGAAATATTTTCCCCTGGAGTCAAAGAGCAAAGTGTCTGGTCTCCCAAGCCAGTCTGGGAAGGTTGGCTTTTCTGGGCCAAGCACCAACATTTCTGGCAGGGCATGCTTGCTGCATGAGTTTGGAGTTGATCTCCCTCATTTCCTCAGTGCTCAGGAAATGCAAAGGGATTTTCAGTGGATTCTCCATAACCTCATTTTCAAGGTGTGGATGGCTTAAGCAGAGAAGAACTCAAGTTCTCAAATCCTCTACAAAATCACGAGGCACTTCTGATGCCTCTGTGGGTTCAGGAGCCACTCCACCATTGTCAGGGACAATCCACTAACATGAAACTACTGGGACTGTAGGGCACCCGTCCTTATTTACACAGCTTCAGCATAGGAGAAGGCTCAAAGACACTCATTTCCTGAGTGGCTCCCTTTAGTGGAAAACATTTTGGGAAAGACACTGGGACATGCTGGGCATAAAGCTCTTCAAGTCATTTATCCAGGTGAAGCAATGTTACCTTCACATCCTGTTTTCAGGAAAGGTTTAGGGATTCGGGAATGTGCCCACATCCTGTTTCATGGGGAGTTGAATATTTAACTCAATTAGACTCCTTTGGAAAGCCTGGTTTAACCTCACATTTCACTTCTGCTGTGTCCTTTGGTCTCACAGAAGCCAACAGGACTTCTGGACATCGCTTAAAGTTTAACTGATGGTTGCATGAGCGGCTGAATCCAAATGCAAACATTCAGCTGCAGTTCTTGGGCCAGAAGTAGCTCTGCTTTTAATAGTAGAACCCAAAGCACTTTGTAAAGACCACAGTGTCAATGCTGACTCCTGGTAGGTGGGAAAAACAGGTTGCAAAGGGTTACTTGAAATGGTCCAGCGAGGTGGTGGGAAAGGCCATGCCCATGTCCTAGCCCAGGGCTCTGTCTCCTGAGGGCACTTCTGGAGGGGTTGGGGTATATGTGGTGGGACTGGCAGCAGACTTGCACTGTCTGAGGAGGCTTCTGATCCAGGCAGCATCAGTCTAATGGCAGTTCCCATGCAGGCAGCCTTGGAGCTGTGGTAGGAAGGAGCTGCAAAAGGAACTCTCTGAAATGAATGCATTTGCATGCCAGGGTAATTCTCCCTCTGTGCTGAGTACCAAGCTGGGAGCCCTTCTGCTGATTCTGGGCGAGGGAGAAGGATTGAGCCTGAAATATGTATTTAACCTCATCTCAGCACAGTTCTTTGCTTTCAGAATGTTTTAAAAATAATATTTTTTCTCCTTTTTTATCCTTTTCTTTGCCTTGGGAAAGCTGCCAGAGGAGGACTAAGCAGTTTCTGTGTGCATGGATCCAGCTCATTTCCAGGCAGGAGCCAGGCAGGGAGCAGGGAATAAGCCCCAGGTACAAGTCATGCATACATTTCACACCAAATCCCAGACCCACTTCCCAACACCCGCCCCATGTTTGAACTTTGCCTCTGGGAAAAGAGGGCTTGTCCCTGCCAGAGGACCTGATCCGCTTGGATTTCTGGAAAAGCTTCTCCAGACCCATTTCCAAGAACAAGGTTATCTCTGAAACGGTGTAAATCAGGAGCGTGACTCTATTGAAGGAGGAGCGGAAGAGCCAGGAGATAAGGTTTAAAATAAACCACTAATTTGCTGCATGTTTCTTTTCTGCTGAGAATGGAGGCAGCACACACAGAAGCCTGGGTTGCTTTTACTGAGGATCAATCACAGCTCCTCAATTTCTAAAGAAGAAAGCTTAAATCTTTCCTCATTTTGACACCTTGCTCCTTTTGGGCAGCCACATGGGCAAATGTCACCTGCCCTGAGTAGTGGGTTCCCACCATGGCATGTTCTTCTTTTTCTGAATATATTCACTTTGAAATCTGCTTCTTCAGTGCAAAACCTTCTTGCTGTTCTGAAGTGAAGCTTGGCCCTGGCGTTGCAGATGGGATTACTGCTCTCTTGGCAGGAGTCAGGCAGAAGTAGGTTTTGCAGATTTCAGAGTGAAGCAAAGCCCTTCTCTAAGCCCTTCATGACAATTTAGGTCAACCATTGCCCACAGGGTTGTAGATCTGAACATGAGATTGGAAAGGGTGGTTGGATGATCAAAATCTGAGGACTGATGCTAAAACAGGCGGGCGTGTGCTGGAAATAGTCTGCTCTGGCTTTCCATCGAGTGATGCCACGCTTTGGAGCCTGTTCTTGCAGCCTTAAGCAAGCCTTGGACATGGCTGTCCATGTCCTCCTGCAAAATTCTTGTACCAATACAAACTGGCCTGCAAAAAAACAGAAAATAGATGTGACTCAAGATGTGTCTGCTACTAAAGCTGCCGAGCTGCAGAGACTGTAATCAGTCTCTGAGACCATACTGCTGCACTTCCAGGAGAAAAAGCCTTTGACAGCAGCAGATGGGAGATGTTTCTCCATTCACCACCATTTGTTTTGATGGTTCTGCACAGCCTCCCTGTGCGAGCTCAGGTTTGGGATTACGATCATGTATGATGTGCAATAGCACTAATGAAGCTTTCACAGTGTATCCAGGGCTCTCCAAGTACAGATCTCATTTCCTCAAGGGTCCCGAGGCATTTGGTGCTCATCTTCAATCTCTACTCTCCCTGGAGTCCTGATTCTATGGACATTTCAATTATACTTATGCTGCTAGTAAAAAGGTCTTCTGGTGTCCCTGGTTGTGAACAAACCTGGCCCCTGTGGGAAGCCTTCCTCCTGAATTTCAGAAGTTCTTGAGGATAAGGGTTTGGAGAAGAGAAGAGAAGAGAAGAGAAGAGAAGAGAAGAGAAGAGAAGAGAAGAGAAGAGAAGAGAAGAGAAGAGAATGCCCTTGTCCCATGGTAAAGGCTGAGGCAGAGCAGTCTCTTTCACACCCAAGCTTGGGCTGAAAATCACCATCCTGGGAATTCTTTTCCTGAAGGGAAAATTCAACATTTCCTTTGCTTCAGCCTTATCAAAATCTCTTGCTTTGACACAGCACGACAACCCAGGACTGTGACAGTCAAATCAATATGCTTCCAAGCCGTCTGAAGGAGTGTGATCTTTTCCAGCTTCAAATTAAGCAGAGCTTAATCCTCCCCCACAACATGTTTTTGTGTGGCCACGGGAAGCTGAATGGCTCTGCTGGCAGGACCTTTGGTCAACAGATCTACCACCGGCAGTGTCCCCAGGAGCACCCACTGAGCAGTTCTCACTCTTTTACCCATGTCCTCGCAGGTGAAGCTGTCCTCACATCCAAATTACACAGGGCCAGAGGGAGCCGGGGGTTTTCTTACACTCAGATCCGTTGATAATTGCTCCTGGGAGGATTTTGGTCTGTGCTCAGCCTGTGAGCAGAACCTGTTCTGCTTCCCCCAGCTTGCAGCTTCCTCGGCGCCCAGTACAAAGAGCCATTGTAGGTGCTGCCTGTGGCATTCCCAATGCTCCCGGCTCCCGGCAGCCAGCGCAGGCATCATCGGAAGAGGCACCTCTTGCCCACTTAACTGGGAGATAAAGGCTGGTTTGTCTTGAGTGGGAGGAAAGCATCGGGTGCTGCTGCCAGGTTTCGTGGTGCACGATCGCCTGCTTTCCCTGCTGGGCTGGGCAGGTAAAACTGCAGAGCTCCCCGGGATGGAGTGGGGAGCCCCCTCCCCACCTCCCTGCTGCTCTCCCTCCAAAGCTGCTGCATCTCAATCCATCAGCAGATCAATGCAAAGTGCTGTGGCCGCTGAGCTGGCCGGGATGGTGCAACCTGGGTTCTCAGGGGCAAAAGCAGCCTCCTGCAGGGGCTCAGACTGTGGGTGCTTTTGTGGCTCAGGGCCTGGTGGATTCAGAGGAAAGCATTCCTCCTCCTCACCTTGCCTCACCTGGGGATGAACAACAAGGACCCCCTCCCTCCCTCCAAGCTCTGTTTCTGTTTTTGTTTTCTTGCCTTCCCCAGCCTCCTCCATCCCAGCCCTCCTCAGCTGTTTTTCCCACAGCGTGGTGCTGTGAGTGGGTTCAGAAACACCCCCTTGAGCTGAGCAAGCCCCAGCGGCTCCAAACTCCCTGGGTCTGTCCGTGGGCTTCGTCTGTGGGATGGTCATGGGCATCACAGAGCCAAAAAATGCAGCAGGGGTTGTTCTGGGTGGGTCCTTTTCTATCAGACCAGGGTTCAACAGGGAGCAAAGCTTCAGTCTGACTCCAGCAGGGAAAAGCAATCTGGTGTATGGCTGCAAGTCCTTTTTGCATCCTCTCTAGAGTGGCTTTTGCTACCCATACTTGTCCAGGGTGATCCTCCTAGGATCCACCACCAGTTAAGCTGGCCAGTTATCCCAATCCCTCTGCCCCTCTGTGCCTGGTGGGAATCAGCTGCCGAATCCAGGTTCATTTTTTGGCTTTGTGTCCTTCTCCTTCTCCCAGAGGAGGATGCCTGTGGGTGGTTGGGTATCAAATCTCACCGGGGGGTCCAGCAACCCAGCAGCCTCCAATGTCACAGGGCTGCCCAGGAGCAGAAGTGGGTCAGGGTGAATCAGTCACTGGGGACACAGAGCTTGCGTGCCAGGAGACAGCAGGTTTCATCCCTAGCATGTCAACCACTTCTTTCATCCCCACCATCAGCTTGGCTAGGCTGAGGGCACTAGGAAGGAAGGAAAACCAAGAAAGCTTTAATGTAGGCATTTATGCATCACTGGGCAAGTCACATCTGGCTGACAACTCTGCGGCTGGGGACACAATGTGGCCCAGCCTCTCCTGGGTGACACAAGGCCACTTCAGCTGGCCCAATCTCTGCTATGGTCATATGGTAGATGCTAGTCAAAACTATCTGCTTCCAGGATGACACAGCAGATGTTGCACTCCTGACAGATCATTGTGTGCCTCGAGTGCTGCTGTGATGCTGGAGGTTTGGAGGCTAAGTGACTCTAACCAGCTGAGCAGATTAATAACCCTGCAGAAATGCACTGCCTGCAGTCTTGTTTTCCTGCCTTACCAATGTAAAACTCAGAGGAAAGATGCAAGGCAGAATGGCAGGGAGGACCTTCCCCAGAACCCCAGATCCCACTTACAGATTGCTGTCATCTGAATCGTGGTCCATGGCAGAGATCCATGGACCTCTGGATGAGCCAGCCTCATTGATGGGCTGGCTGTTGAGCAGGAGGGAAAATTTCAGCAAGAGGTAAATTACAATTGGGCAAGAAAGGACCCAGGGCAACGTGGGGGATGAGAGCAAGAGCTACGTGGTGGGGCACCCTGCAAGTCACACTGAGCTGCTGGGGGCTGTGTGGGCGCAGAGGCTCAGCAGGTTGGGTTTGTCAGCAGTGGCTCAGCACCGTGGTGACCACAGCCACAAGTCCCAGCATGAAGCCAGGGCTGGCTCAAACCAGCAAGGAGTATCTGCTTGCAACACATCCAGAGAAGACACCCAAGAGAGGAAGCTAGACCAGCCTTGCACCCAGCCCCACGTACCACTGCACCACGGAGCTTTCAGGGAGCTGTTCACGTCCAGCACACAAAAACCCTTGCACTGACCTGGCCGTGTCAGTCTGTCCTCCCTGATGTCTGTCCCCCATGGATCCTCTGGCTGCTTAAAGCACTCCACGGTCCCTCTGCCCTTTGCCTGCTGGCAGCAAAGCACCAGACTTCACCCTGAGGACACCACTGCCAGCCAGATGATGCACACTTGGGTGTTGGAGGCACGGAGCTCAGAACATGACCCTTCCCATGCTGCCCAGTAACCAGCCTGGTCACCTCCAGTCTACCCAGTGCCACAGACGGCGGCGTCACAGCCTGGGAAGGGACGTGGGAAGGCAGCATCAGGCTGCAGCTAATAATTGGATTGCAGCTAATGTGGAACAGTCCTTCAAATAGTTTCCTGATGTTGAGTTGCTCCTGGCAGGGTTCAGAAGGAGAGAAAGCTCCAGGGCTGGTGGGGATCTGGAGCTCATTTCCAAAGGGCACCGTTGAGTCCTTTTGGTCGGCAAATGGAAGGTTGCTTTCATGCCATCGGTCCTTGGGGGAGAGAGACCCCATGTTATAATGCAACGTCAGGCTGGAGCAAACTCCTTCCAGTCCTGATGGGTTGAAACAGAGAAAAGGAGACAGTGTGGGTCCTCCAAATAAACTGTGCACATGTGCTGCCATACCAGAAGGAGCTGTGTCTCTGATTTACATGCAGTCTGGGAAGTGCCACATCCGCCTTATGTTTGGAATATTTCAGCTCTCCAAGGCCTGAATTTAACCCCTGCCCTCTCCTCCCTCTTGCCTCTTCCAGCAGAGCTTGCAGCATCGCTGCTCTTGCTGTTGGAGTAAGCTCCTGAGAAGAGCTCAATGCCAGAGGGAGCACAGGGAGGCTGATGGAGTGGAGGGCTCCCAGTTTGTACAGGTGTGTGTCACCTCGCCCAGGCATGTCACGACAAAGACCCGAGAGAAAGGAAACTGCAGCAGCCAGACCAGACTTCCAAACCATCTCTGCTCTGCTCTGAGCTGCCTAAGTTGGCTGACTTCCTAAGGGGTGAGCTTCATGTTACCCTGAGAACAAGTTTATTCAGCGATGTGTAAAGATTTAAGAGCCTTTTCATCTTCTTTCAGCGTGGGGTCCAGCGAGTACAACCCCTGGTCGGTGGGACATGGAGGGATTTGGTGCAGGAGGGGGAAGTAAAGGCAGATATTCCTAGTGATTGTTCTGTGTTTTTCCTCTGAGTGCTTCCAGAAAGGACTTCAGCCTGAAAAAGGATGTCAAGGCAGGAAGGATATTGAGTTGGCTTCAGCTCTGTCATACAAATAGCTCAAGTGACCTTTCTCTAGCAAAACACCAACTCTCCTGGTATGGATTTACCCTAAGGGTTGTCAGCTCTGGAAGAGTGCAGCCATTTCACAGGCAGGAGATATAAAGAGGGATGGATAGACAGATAAATAGGCAGACAGATGGATAGTGTGTGGGGTAGAGAGAGAAACAGAGGCAGATGAATGCAGCCTTCACAAACCCTTGTTTTAGCTGCCTTCATGTGTAGGTTTTGACGCCTTTGGAAGGGGACTTCATGTATCTTCACACCGCTCCTGAGAGTGGCAGTGTTTGCACAGTGTTAATGTCTCAGCCCTGATCCTGTACTCCTTCCCTTCAGGAATAGCTCCTATCCAGATGGGGAAACTGAGGCACGTAGCAGCAAAGTACCTTCTAAATGTCCCATGACACGTGGGAAGCAAAGCCAGACATGGCATCCTCCTTCTTCTCTTCTAACTGTTGTCCCTCACTGTGTTGCCTGTTATGATCTCTGTCACACCTCTAAGAAGATGTCACCTCCTTTAATGGGTAGTGAACACCCACACTTGGGACTGTGTGTGCATGGATGAGTCATGCAGGAAGAGCTGAGAGTCGCGAGGTGGGAGCTGGGCACTTTCCAGGAAAAGCTGGGCTGAAACCACAGAAACCATTTCCTTGCAGACTCGAGCCATTATCCCCCCACCAGAAACTACTGCTTTGCACATGCTGAGCCCTCCTGAGGTTGAGATTTGCTCCCACACATCCTCACTGCAGAGCTGCTGCTTGTCCCTCCTCCGGACTGCTTCCAGAAGGGCATCCTGGCTGGAGGACAACCATGGGGCCATTGCTGCCTTGTTGATCTTCTCACTCCTTCTGCAGCTTCACATGGCTCCAAATGCAAATTTTAGGATGTTCTTCTCTCTTCTGGACTGAATTAGTCCCCAGAATGCTGCAAGATCAGTGGAAACATGGCATTGAAAGAAGATGGCTTGAGGTCACTACTGAGGGAGGTTGTTGTGTTTCCTTGTAGGGGAAGGCTGCAGGGGTGCAAGTGTTAATTTTGGTAGTTCACCCATTCCTCATGTCCAGGAGAGGTGAAACAAAGGGAAAAAAACCCACCCCAACTCTTGGGACACCATTACATTGTGCTGCTTTTCCTAGGTAGGACCATGTCTACAGGCTCAACCAGACAGCAGGAGAAACCAACCCAAGAAATAATGACACTACTCTGAACTTGGCTACTGAGAAGTAGCAAAGATTGTCAGAAACGTGCTGAAAACACCAAAACTCGAGGAATATTTCTGAGCTGCATCCCCCTGACCCAGCCGTGCTCTCAATGAGAGATTGTCTTTGTCTGCTGGCTGACCGACAGCAGTTGCGTGCGCTCCATAAACATCGGATGGAAGAGACGCTTTCAATGTAATTATAATTTAAGCATAAAATATGTCATTGGTGTAGGATTTTGTTGTCTGGTGCGTAATTACTTTATGGCACCATAAAAATATATTACATTACGATGCCTTGCTGTGCTTTGCTCAAATAATTTATAGCACAGTAATAGCGTGGAACAATATTCAAGACCATTGTATCCAATCTAGCATATAAATAAAAATTGTGGAAAATAATGATCTTGGTTAAGCGCTCATTTAATTATTTTGCAGTCTTGGCTAAGGTTTTTTATCCCTGTTTCATTCCCACATCCTCACCAGATTATATTCAAAATATTTAGACTTTTTAGAGCTCAGAGAAAATAGAACTATATATGGTATTTTTTTTTAATATGCTGCCACTTCCAAACAACTGGGAAGAAGAAATATTTGCTGCAGGTTGACTGGAATTGAAAAATATTTCCAAAACTTCTTCCCAAGCAATATGCTGAAAACCATCTCATTTCAACCCACTGAAACATTTTGCTGGCTTAAACCCCAACCCCCTCCCTTCTGCTTTTGAGGTTCTTAACACCGATGCCCTTGAAACAAAACTTTAGAGACTTTTGAAGCAAGACGTTGATTCAAAAAACCCAACCTCCTTTTTGCCTTAAAAACAGGGAAGTGAAACCTCTCTCTGTTTTCCTCTCAGCATCCCTCCCCTGGGGTCTCTGCTTCAACCACAAGTGGCAAAATGCTTCCTGTCTGCATCCCATCCCCAAGTGGTACCCAGCATCTCCCCGCCCTCACCAGGAGGATGTCCTGGGGCATTTGCATGGGTTTGCTCAGTGGAAGGATGCCCTGCATCCTCAGAGGGATGAGCCTCCCCAGGATGAGCAGATCGCCTGTGTTAAGACAGTGTTATTTATATTTTAGTGTTATATTTAGCAAATAAACTACGGGTGGAGGTGTCAGGCAGGAAAACTCCAGGCAAAGCCATCCTCATTAGCAGATGTTAAAGCTGAATTTACAGTTTATGAAGGATTGGGAAGACTCACTGTTATTGTAATGCTTTCTCTTTTAATCTCTGTGTTTTCCTCTGTGTGTGCACGTGCACATGTGTGGGAAGATGTCGTGGCTTTGAGGAGGAGGAGAACTTGTGCCTCTGTTGCAGGAAGGTGGCTCCCACTTAGCTCTTGCTCTGTCCACTGCAGAATTAGGATGGGCTCAGTCAAGGTGCTGAGACACTGCTGTGCCTGCGAGGGAACAATGGGATTTGAGGACAAGGATGGAGGTTCATGGGCTTTGGAGGTGCTTTGTTCTTGCTCCCTGGACTGGCACGCAAGCCAGTGTGATGTCAGACAGCAATGGTGTGGGTGTGGATGATGGTCACTGGGACACCAGTAACAACCATCGCGCTGGACGTCTCAGGGTGCCGCTGCAGATGGTGCAGTGGAGGGATGGGGCAGTTTGGGGCTGAAACCTTAGGGCTGCTCAGCAGTGAAGGCAACCAAGGTGGGCAGGTTTTCAGGCAGCTGGTCAAAGCCATCCAGTGGGTACCAGCTGGAGCTAAGTCAGTGTCCTGGGAAGATGAGCATCCCCAGTAAGGGAGAGTGGTGAAGCCACATCTCATCCAGCAGCATCTTCCCCACAAGGTCCCTCCCCTGCCTCCCCCACCCTCTTCCTCCCAGGTTTGCAGCGGGAGCTGGGACAAGGATCTAAAAATAGTGGTGGACCCTGTATATGCATCTTCAGCAAAGAGACTCATAAATGCAGCCAGGACTGAAAATCAATTCTTTAAAGCTGAAATCAATAACAATAACTAATATTAATAGTGATTATCCTTTCTTTATTGCACTTTGCAGTTGGAAATGAATTGTTTTTAAGGATTAGCGGCAGCTGAACTCTGTAATGCAATGTAAGACTGAAGATTTACTATGAAAACACAGCTTATGAGGAAAGACCCATTACTGCTGATGGAATACACTTTCCAAATAGCCCCAGCGACGGCTGCTGCTGAGCACACGGAGCCTCAGAACCTGGAGCCGGCAGAGGGTTTAGATTTCTGGCAGAAGACAGGGATTTTTGGTCTCTAGCCCTGTCTGGTTTTCTTGCAGTCTGACTTTTTAGTTCCCAGACATCCCAAATGCGTTTTCATTTTTGGTATCTTTTATCTGAAACAGCCTCAGACATGCAAAACTTGGGNTATATATATATATATACACATCTGAGTCAGCCATACATATACGAGACAGCACTGTCTAGAGCTATCTGCTGTGTGTGTCAGAGTTTCCAAAAAGAGTATTAGGTGTGCGCCGAGCACTTTAGGAAAGTCTGGTCTCAAGCATCCCCATGGGAGTCCCCCAGCATTGAAGCCTGCAAACCGCCTGCTCGCTGAGCTGCTTTCAGGTCTGTGTGAAACTCCTCTCTTAGAGGACAGGCAGCACACCTGGAGGCACAGGGCCCCATTCTCACGTCTCTGCCAGCCCTAACCCTGCTTCTTGTTTCTGTCTCCCACCATTAGAAAGTGGCAGATAATTCAGATGTTGAGACTAGATTTTGATTTATTTGAATTTCTTTGGTATTCTTGGTGCTTTCTGGGGAGATTCTCCTCCAGGAGCTAGCCAGAGACCAGGGCTGGTGAGATGGGACACAAGGAACCACCCAGCAGAGCAGATAGGATCATGACAGGGATTAGGTTGGGTTGCTCCACTGCCAAAAGCCTGTTTGCTGTCCCTAGAGGGGTGTGAGAAAGCAGTGATTTCTGTTCCCCCACTGTTCCTCATAAAGGGGCTCTTGGCATCTTCCTATTGTACCTGAAGGCCAGGAGTTCTTCTCACCAGCAGAGCGGCCATCTGGTAGGCATGGGGTTGGTCATGGCATCCATGCTTGACCCGTTTTTTCTAGAAGAAGCTAATGTCTACTGTGAAGGTGTGCTGCCAAAGGCATGGTGGCTGTGGGACAACAGGAGCTGGCTGGGGAGATGGGGCTTTAGCATGGTTCATTGAGCACCAGCGGTGAAGTGCAGCACCTTCTCCGTATGGGATTTGCCAGCAAGGTAACCCATCAACAGCATACCCATCATCCCAGCCTGGAGAAGGTCTTGAAGGTGGAGGGATCCATCTGATTCACTGACATGTGCCTGTATTTTCCCAAAGGGATATTTATGCTTGTTAAATGTGGACGCCAAAGTTTCCTAGAAGTACCTTGCTCCAGGCATGGCATTTTCTCAACCGCAAAATTCAGAGGCTGCCATAGAAATTCAGAAAAACACAGCAGGTAAAATCCTGCTTGGGTTGGAGCTGATGGCAAATCTCCCATTGGGCTCAGGCAAGACGGGATTTTATCACTCTGGTTGGCATCTCTTCTCCCAGTGTGCAGGATCCTGAGGCCGTTCGGGTGCAGAACTCCTGGACTTTTGATTCTGGGTTGTTTATTCTTCTTTTTAACACTATGAAGTTTTTTGTTATTAGCTAAATTGTAAAGACAGGCAGAATGGAAGTCTTTTGCAAACAGCAATAGATCAGCGGCAGCCGGCGCGAGCAGCCTGATTGTATTGCATTATTGATCTGTGTTAAAGGGGATTGACATTTTTCACCTGAAAAGGTTCTTTTATTTTTATTGAAAAAATGGCCTTTTCTCCCAAAATAAAATTGGGCTTTCCCCTCCATTTTTCTCTGCCATTTTAATTCATATTTGCCTTCAAATTTTATAAAGTTTTTTATCGTATCTGTCCTCACAATTTGGAAAATCTGGGTTTGGATCAGAAAACTCACTTTTCAACAGACACCACATTCTGGTATTTAGAGCAAAAACCACCTCCCAAATGAAGACAACTTGGACGGTTCAACATTTTCCCCAAAGTTGGTTTTTTTCCCTCACTTGTGCCTTAACTCTCTCTGTCCCACCAAGACCCCTCAGCCACCCTAGAAACAGAAGCACTGGGAGCTTTCCCAGTTGGGTTGAGCAGTGCTCGAGCTTCCTTACATTGGTGCCAGCCTGGAAAGATTTATTAGTGTTGCTCTGAGCCTGGCATGTGGTATGCAGATGTCTCCAGACTGGCTCAGCTTTGAACTTGCTTGAACAATTCAATTTTTTCAGTTGTGCATCATTGCTAATTTCCTCCGACTCATCTTCTGAAGGCGGGGGTCTGGAAAGCAGCTTCTTTTTCCCAGCTCAGAGAAAACAGCCCTGCCTGGGCTTCAGGAAAGGACATGGTGGCTCTATATACTGACCACCTTGGAAAAGACCTAAAGAGGCTGTGACGTGTGCCTAGAGATGACAGCAGTGGCAGGAAGGCTGGAGATGCATCGTTCTTGAGGGAGCTGAGAATCCAGCTGGGAGGGAAGGCTTTCCCACTTGGATAGGTGTCTAGACCAGGAGGATGCACCAAGCAGTGCAGGTTCACAGGACCATTCCCTTCCATCTGCTGGGTAGCAGCTTGCTGAGATGCTCCTGGCCACACCATACTTTCCTGATGAGTGTGTTTCACAGCAGCAAATGAGTCACCGTGAGGGGTAGGACGACACAATGAGCTCCCTTCATGCACACACAGAACTGGGCACCTTCCAGATCTCAACTCCCAGCCACCTGGGCCATTTCATTCTCCTTTTCCAGAGTGGGAAATACAGGCAGAGACAGGCCAATGCTTTTTAACCCTGGACTTTTAAACCCATGGACCTTGGGGGCTGTCTGTCCTCCTGAAGAGACAGGACCTGCTTCGTAGCCCGTTGCTACCTCTGCACACACAAACCCAGATTTCAGAAAGGAAGTGGTTAGTGATTTTTTTTATTATTATTTTTACAGATCTGGTTCTTCCGCCTGTGCTTCCAGCTCCCTACTTCACATCACTGTGTTTGCCCTGCTCCCAGCCTGCCCAGCACCAACAAACGGTGCAGGAGGGAGGAGAAAGGAACAAGACGTGGGGGATGGAGAGAGAAACAAGGGAGAAATGAGATAACACGGGGATTGATCTGTCCAAAGGTTAAGAAGCTGAACTTATTTAACTGCAGTTAGTTTATTTATTGCCCCCTGAGTTATATTTGTGACTGTGACTGAGCAGATTAGTGCAGGATTGCTGGGTAGATTTAGAAATCTTAGGTGTTTTTTTTCTAGCTCAATATGCATGGGTGCATGTGGCATGTGCCTTGTTGTCACTTCTCACCACACAGCCCCTCTCCTGCTCCCCTTCTGGGTGAATGCAAGCACCCATCTATACAATTAGGGACAGAGAAGGGAAAAAATCTTCCTTGCTCATCAAACCAGAAGCTAAATTTATGCAGGGTACAACACATGTTCTTTATTATACCATGAAAGCTGTGGGTAATAATTCCTCTGTCCCCAGAAACAGAGAAACTCACTGCAGTAAAAAAAATAAATATATACATACATATATATAAAAAAAACCTCCCACTGGTGGTAAACATATGCGTCATGCAAGATTGATAGAAGCTGGAGCTGGTAAGGACTGGATGTGGATGAGTAATGTTTGTTATGGCCCTGCTGGCTACCGGGCACTCTCAGTAGCAGAAGAGGAGGAGAGAAAGAGCAGCGCAGAGGGAAGGACCGTCTGGTGGGCAAAGGGCCCAGGAGAGACCCAAGGTCCCTTCCAAGCCGGGCTGCAGGCTGGTGGGGCACCTTGTCGGGGCTCCTCCTCTCCCTTGGAGCCCCAGTTTCCCTGTGGGGAGCCGGGGTGGGCTCAGAGGCTGTCGCAGAGGTGGATCTCAGGGTGTTTCTTGCAGATTCCTTTGCTGCCCAGGTCAGGCAGCGAGAGCAGAGCCCAGGCTGGGGCTGGCTGCAGGAATCAGAGAGAATGGGCTGGATGTCGCACATCAGGAGAGAGGTGCATTAGTCAGATGGCTTGGCTAATATCTCCTATTACATCAGTTTCTTTTCTTTCTCTGTCTCTGTAAAAGAGCCACAAAAAACAATGAGTAATTTCTCTGCGGAATATTCATCTTTAAAAAGCCAGGCCCAGGGCTTCAGCACTTCCAGCACATTACTTTTCTCCCCTTGACTTTGAGAACATGTCTGGCGTGTAAACCCAACTGGGACAAGCTCTAACTAGGGGAGAGAGGAGTGCAGGAGGGGATGTCCTGGGCTGGGATGAGAAGGATCACACCGGGAAAGTCACTGCCAGCAGCGCTGCTCTTTACTACGGATACAAACCCTTCCATACTGGATGAGCAACTGCAGTTCCCTAGTGGCCTCTGTCTCTTTAGAAATCAGCATTGGGCATCTCTTCCACCCTGTGCTCGATGCTCCCCTCACCCCCTCATTGGAGGGAGGGGTTATCAAACACAAATCCTTTCCAATGGAGAAATTACAGCCAGTGATGGGAGAACCAAACCCACTGGTCCCATTCCAGGTGGTGGATGATATCCTTTTTTAATCCAAAGCTCACATTCCAGGTATCTATTTATGTCTTTCAGGGAAATCATACGGCACCTGCCTCAGTTTTGGGATGTACCAGAGTCTAGGAGGCCCTGGGCATTCCCCTCTGCCCCCGCCAACTGTGGTCCATGTACTGGTGATGCTGGTGGCCAGCAGTGTTTGGGAGGGGACAGTGATGCTGCCCATGAGTGTGGATGTCCCACACTTGTCTGTGCCTGACACCGCCGTATGGAGAGAGGAGCCTGGGGTAGGTGTGGTTTTGGAGCTCCTCATGGGAGCCTGGAGGTGTTGGGTCCAAGGTTTGGGGCTGGGTTGTGCCGAGGGCAAGGAGGAGAGCTGGTGCCCAGAACACACTGACACCAGCATTTAAAAATTGCCACGCTGGGGGCAGCACATTGCTGGGAGGGGATCACTCATCCCCTTCATCTGACAGCCCTGATGGCTTCTCACCATCAGGCAGGGGAGCAGACGCTGGACCAGCAACAGCCCTGAAACTCTGAGTATTTACAGCAAGAAGGGCAATGTGCCTCGGAGCAGCTCCAGCCAGCACAAAGGCAGCAGTGTGAAGGGACACTGCACAGTTGAATTTCAACTTGAAAGAAAGTCCAAACCACAGCGTTGGAGCCAGGTAAGACGCTCCCTGGAAAAATCTCTTTGCCTCCTCCTAACACGGTGCCACCAGCTTTATTGCAAACACCGAGGGAGAGCTACTTTTTATAGACACAAAACAAGCCACCAGCCGCTTGTTTTATTTATGGAGGAGACAGATAATTGGCAGGTGGCTGTCTAAAAGAGATGAAGCCCTCCAGCTAAACACCGCAGCTCCAGCAAGGGTACAAGTGACAGAGAAATGGCTCCAGAGGTGATAGACTTGTTACTTCTAACACTGCGAGATATATAAGAGAACAGGGTTGAATCGCAGTTCAGAACAATCATACCTAACCAGTGAACTAAATAAAACCCATGATTTCATACCGGTGTCTACAGCAGCTGTCAACTGGGCTTGAATCATTGAGCGTGTTGTCACTTCCCAATGGGTCTTGGATGTTCGAGGACTTCAGGTCCCTCTTTAGGGCTTGAATGCATCCCACCCTGGGACCAGGAGCAGGCTGGAGGGTCAGCATTGTGCTGACCACTGATGCTGAGCAGTGGGGATGTTTGCCTTCCAGCAAAACAAACTTTGCTGCGTGCTGGGGAGGCAAGCAGGGAGCGGGACAGCTTTACTGGGACCAGTGTGCTGGTCTGGCTGGTTCCCTCGTGTCCCACAAGTTGCAAATACCAATCTTTCCTTGCTTGTCTATTTTTGTTTTTCTTTTTTTGAACCAGCCTGCCCGGGACTTTGAAGCCGACAAAACTCTTCCAGGCCTGGACCTCATGTCCCTGGATAGATCTGTGCCTATTTCTGGGATATTCAGCACTATCTGCTCCTGACTACTATAAACAAAACCAGAAGCTTAAACATTAACCCCCACCCATCACACTCCCACCACATTTCGCTACCTGAGCGCTGCCTTCTCCTGTGAGAGATTTCCTTGCATTTCTTAATCAACCTCAAAGTTTTTCTATTTATTTATTCATTTATTTTTAATGTTTACTCGAGTTTTCCCCCCCTGCAGGGCAGAGCCACGTTTACGATGTTAAATTACAGAGGCCGTTACTTCGCAGCGCCGCACGCCGCGGTGATTCAGTGTCAGGCTGGGATCAAGGGAACAACTAGAGCCTGTTAGCCCGATCCCTCTGCTTTCCCACCTCCACACGGCTTCGCAGCAAATCAAAGTGCAACAAATGGCTTTGCATCATTTCTTCGAGGAGTCCTGGGCCTTGTACGTTATCTCGAGGGCAGGGTATGTGCTATAATAAAAGACGGCTTTATTGCCAGCTGCAACAAAGCCAGGGATTCAGACACATATCACCTTGTGGGTTCATTGTAAACTCCTTTTTATGGCCCTTCCAGTTTATTGCTAATAGAGATTTACAGTGGGAAGAAGGGGCTGTGTGCTGTAATTAATACTGTTATTAGCTTGGGTGGGTTTGAGGCAATGAGCAGTGTAGAGGCATTGCTGCCAACTTTGATATCTGCCCTTCGTTATCCAGCCTTGGGAATGAGATGGGGATGGGCTCGTTCTGGCATGGCAGGGCTGGTGTTACCAGTGCTTTGCTGGGAGTTGTGGGACCAAAGTCCTTCCCTGTTTATAGGGACCCACCATGGGTTTGGCCGCCTCAGAGTGGGACATCACATCAGCTGTCCTTGCTGGGCTGAGGAAGATCGTTTCTGCTCCAGCTGGTCATCTCCCTCAGAGCAAATGATGCTTCCTTCAAGTGCGAGGGAAGTGGAAGGAAGTGGATTATTTTCAACCATTTCAGGTGTTCCTGGAGACAAGAATAATTTAAAAGCTGGACACACAGAAGGAACCAACCTTCCCCACGGCCCCTTTTTAATGGAGCCTGTTTGAGTGCACTCAGTCTGCAGGGACAGGGGCTAAACATGCAGAGATCTAGATAGGGAAATGGGGACTGTGCTGGAAATATCCCTTCCCACTTGCCGAGGTGCTTTCTGCTGAACTGGGGCCATTCATTAAAAGCAATTGCTGTTTCTTGTCCATCTCTGAGCTCTGGAAGTCTTCGGATTCAAACTGCAGCCCTGGCCCCACTGGGGACACTGGAAGTGTCTCTGTTAATATCAACCTGGTTTCCATCACCCACTGCTCTGCTGGAATGAAACCTCAAACCAAGCGAATTTCATCTGGTGGCAGCTTTTTGCTACAAATGTTTCATGCTGCTCTGCTTGGCAATTAAAAAGCAAAGCACCAGGGTGAGAACAGTCCTGCTAATTATTTGCAGTCAACTCCTTAGAGCCAAGTTGTCTTTGCAGAGCCAAAATTGTATCATATCTGTCCCCAGAAGCTACCACAGAAGTTAAACATTAAGTGGTTGAAGCTGATGGAAACTTCCGTGGTTTCCGACTGATCACAGGTCAAGGATAAAGTCATTGAGAGAGTCCTTCATCTCACAACCACCATGAGAATGGCCAAGCCCAGAGAATGACTAGCAACAAACATGCACCATAAACCTGACCACACGTGACTGCTCCTCTGGGCAGACCCATCCGGGCTTCACAAACAGGGAAAACGTCTCTACTGATGCTCATAAATCCAGGAGGGATTTTGGGGGTTGGCTGCAGGGTCAGCTGGAGCAGAGCAGCCAACTCATGATGCTGAAGAGCCACCCATTGGTTTTAAAAATGTCACCCAGCCATCCAGGCAGTGCCAGCTAGTTGAGTCCCAGGCACAAACATAATATTTTGTGATTATCTGCCCCGATTTCACCCCATGGATTCCTTGCAATAAAAGAAAAAAGAGAAAGGTTTTGGGGTAAGTAACCAGGAATTGGGTACCAATCTGCCTTTGAGGGTTTGTGCGAGGGCAGGGAGCTGCTGGAGTTTCCTTGGTCACGGTGAGGTTTGTGACAGAGTGTGGGGTTTGCTGTGCTTTTAGAGAAGGAGCTAAAAGATACCAGGCTCCTCCTCACCATTTTTATTAATATTCCAGCTAATTAATTTCACCGAGGGCTGGAGGAAATTGAATCTCCAGAAGAACCTAGGCTTTGCTTTAGATTTTAAGCCATTCGGAGCTTTTGATTCAAAGCTTGTGCTTTTATTCTTATTATTTTTAAATCTCCTTTTTTCTTATTTCCCCTGCAAACACCTGGCCCACTCCAGAGGTGATATAACAGCAATAAATGATTCTTATTAATTGGCCATCAGCTGACAGGGAGCAGCAGGATCTCAGCTGAACAGAGCACGTTTATGGGGGAATAGGAGTCAGGTTTGGAGGTGGCAGGAGGGTGAGTTTAGCTGGTCACTGGGAACAGGGTCAGCCCAAAGTGGCTGAGGTAAGGGAGCTTTTGTGAGGTTAAATTAAAAATAGCAAAAAAAAGAGGAAGCTTTTACAAGCCAGAGCTTAAAGACGTGCCCTCCCTTTTTGCCCGTTTATTAAGTAATAATGAAACACTTTTGTCAAAGCTTAGGCACCAAATTTCTGACACCAGATGAGCTCTAAAGCTAATCAGGGGCTGGAAAAATGGGAATATAATTAAGGCTGCTGACAGCCCTGTGTCATTAACCTCACAGCTCTCAGGTGCCACACTGAACCACAGCTGCAAAAGATACTGTATTATGGGTAGTTGGTTTCAGCCCTGGAAATGAATTTGGCTTTTAATGGCTCTGTAATGTCCCTGGAGCTGCTTTATCAGGAGCTGAGGCAATGGCAGAGGGGAGGGCAGTGATGGTCCGTGCTGAGTCTACCTTGTCTCTGCTCCTTGTTCTTCAGTGGTAAACAACTGAGGCTCTTCTCACCCAGAGAAAATGAGGTTTTTCTGGGTAAGGGTTCAGGCTGGGGCAGCTCTGCTTTGTCCCTTCTTCCTCCCCCGTAATTAATTATTATCATTATTAGGAGCGTGGGTGTCTGCTTTGCCCTAGCAGCTGGGGTTCCTGCCTGCACTCCTCTGCGTGCTGTGGCTCTAATCCTCTGATGTGTAACTCTGTAAGCTACAGGACTGATATCCAAACCACCTACCTGCTCTGTGACTCAGTTTCCCATCACACAGCGGAGGTGATGATACTGGGGCTGCTGGGAGGATGTTCAGTGGTCAGTGTCCATTCCTCTTATGGTTATGTTACCAAAGGAGGCTGCGATGGGCTCTGCTGACCCTGGAAACCTCCTCTTGAATCCTATGCCAGCTATACAATGGGCAGTGCTGGTGGTGGAGCAAGGCTTTTCTTCATTTTTTTAAATTATTATCTAAGTTTTCTCTTTTTTTTTTCTTTTTTTTTTTTTTTTCCCAGGATCTTACTGCCCTGAAAATGGGAAGTGGCTGTTCCCATGCTTCCCCACCTTATTAAAAATGCCCGTGAGAAGGGTTGGTGGGACAGCCACAGCACGTTCTGCAGCGAGGGAGCACCTGGGCTGCTGCCAAAGCGATGACAGCAGCAGCCCCGGAACGGAGCCGCTTATCTGGGCAATCTCGGAGCGTGCTGCAACCGTTTGGCCAGGCGTGTCCCGCAGACAGGTACCCTGGGACACGGGGAGGGGAAAAGCGTTTGCCTGGGAAGGCAGGCGGCTGCGTCACTGCCAGGAATAGCACCCCAGCATCCCGTGACCCGGGCTCTCCTGCTAAAAAAAAACCCCGAGGTAACGTTTCCAGCCACAGGCACTGAGCAGCCTGGGGAAGGCACCGCACGGACTCTGCGAGCGCTGCCTCCAGGGATGAGCAATGTGTGGATGGGCAGCACGCTGCTCTGCTGCCTGAGCAAAGGCTCTCGGATCTCCCTTGATGTGAAAAATACCCATTAAGAGCTAATGAGCAGAATAACACCGAACCTGACTGAGCTAGGATGTTATTTGTCATTCATCCCCCCCTATCACCGCGGTGGCATCTGTTGCCTCAGACTTTCTAAGTGTGTCTCACACTTTCTCCTGCAGCGTTCTCAGTTTCTCGGGTGCAAGGCTCAAGCCATGGACAACAGCAAACCCAGCCAATTATGTTTGCACCCTGTCTGCTTTGCAAGCCCCGGAGTGTGCCTGGTGCGACCACAGCCCTAGGAACGCAGGAGTTCATGATAAATTAAAAACAAAAGCACCATTATCCATATGGGACCTCGTGAGTGGTTCACATACCCCAGCCATTCTGAGCACTCCGTGTATGGTTCTTACTTGGTTTTAACTCAATTTCTTTGAGATGCAAATCAGAGGGATTATATTCGGAGGCTGCATCAGAAAGTCTTTAATCCAAATGGGCTATAAGATTTATTTAGAAGAGCCAAATGTCTTGTCTGGGACAGAAGCAACTGAGCTGAACTGAAACAGATGTACATAAAGGAAATTAAGCAACTCTAATGGTCTTATCCAGAGTTTCAAAGTATTTGGTCTTCTGGAAGCTCTAGCTCCTGGAAGCACGTGATGAGATGGGAAGCTCAGGTTTCACTTAAAAACAGGCTTTGCAGTTCACTGAGAAAAACAATAATAATGGTTTTATTCCTCCTGTGTACAGAGGGCTGGCTTCCAGACTCTGACTCCTTAGTAGGCTTACATCATCAGATGGAAATATATTGCACGGGGTTTTTGGATCCCTCATTTTTATGGCAGTGTCATTATTTCAGCAGCCTGGATTCAGGATTTGGGGAAACCTGGTGCTAGCAATAGGGATCACAGGCAGTTTATTTACTAATACAGGAAAAAAAGCATCCCTGAGTCTGCCGAGGTGTTGCTCCCTGAAACGTGCTGCTGTTTCTGAGCAAGACTTGCCTTAGGTCTGGGGTTTAACTGGGACATCAGTGATGCAGGGCCAAGGTCACCTCTAGCTGTGCTGGATGCAGCAGATCCAGAGCGTGAGTCTTGGAAGCTGATAAACCACTGGGCTGGAAACCCTGATAGATTGGGCAGTCCCCTGAGACCCCGTGCATCTCCACTTCTCCTGAGGTCAGAAGATTTGCAGCAGGCAGTAGAGCCTTCCCTGGGATGTCTGGATGTGCTTGGCCCCAGGCAGAAAAACAGGCAGCACAGGCAGCAAAACAAACATGAGGACAAAATCTCTACCATCTTACTGAGTGTTTCTGAGTCATAAAGATGGGGGAGAAAAAGTTTAGGTTTGAGTTGATTCTCGAGTCTTCAGCTTTTGGGATCTAAATAATGACCAGGTGTGTTTATCAGGAGTAAAA
This sequence comes from Aegotheles bennettii, assembly GCA_013398125.1. Lineage (NCBI taxonomy): Eukaryota > Metazoa > Chordata > Aves > Caprimulgiformes > Aegothelidae > Aegotheles > Aegotheles bennettii. The sequence continues at coordinate 20,083 of VZRW01006562.1, read as the reverse complement.
TCTGAATGCCCTTAATGTTTTCTGAGGCTCTCTGAGCACTGCCCAGAGGGGCAGATGATGGATGAATCCTAAGGGCTCTGGGACTCGGGGTGCTTGGAGCCAGTGGGTGCTTGCTGTCATCTCTGCTAGCTGGGAAATACTTCTGCAGCTGAAGCTCCTGGCAATAACTGGGAGAAGTCCTACTCGCATCTAAAGGCAGCCTTCCTGAAGCCATCCCCTGCTTGGCTCACCAAGTTAAGTATGCAGAGCAGAAAAACCTCACATGTTAGTGCATTTGCCATCCTTCACCCCGGTGCACTTGAAAGTGAATTAAATAAAAGGTGAGAGAAGTGGGGAGAAGGGGAGGGAGATCGAGGGAGTGAGCGTGAGGAGGAGCTCATCCATTACTATGCTGTGCACAAGGCAGGAGGTCTTGGCCTTCTGGTTTGAGTGCTTATTCCCCATAAAATACATCTGAGAGAAATCAATACAAGAAGCATACAAGAACTTAAATCAAAGCACAAGGAAGCAGCACTTGGCGAATGGAGCGACCTTGCAGAGAGCTGAAAACACCAGGGCCCCAGCCCTGCCAATGCAAAACCTGCCTGGAAAAAAAACCCTGCAAGGCTGGCATGGAGGCTTCAGGCTGGAGTGTGCTTCCTTGGCATGGGGGAAACGCTCTGATCTCCACAGCTGAAAGCTCATGGGCAGGGTGGGATGGTCATGGGCAAGGTAAATGGCTGAAGGGCAAGCTGCCAGGTTGCTCCTGGGACAGCAAGGGTTGCTGATGTACTCCGTGATGCTTATTTAGGCTTCTCAAGTACATTGGAGATAATGAGGCAAGGGTGGCATCCAGCTTTGAGATACAGGACATGGTCCCTCCAGCCTTGGCCGTGCAGCACCTTGGTCCCTGGAAATGTGAACACAGACCCAGAGCAGAGGTCCACCTCCACCAGGTCCTTGTCCTCCCAGCTTGCCCACCACAACGGCTGAGGATGGGGGGCTGTCTCCAGCAGCTGGATCCCCTCCTGTTGGGAAGGGCCACCTTTGCAGGCAGATGCCAGAAGCCTGACCCTGGTGGCAGGTCACAGCGCTGTGCTGCACGCATCAGAATCTGCAAAGGTTTTCTCCGGTCAAGCTCCACCTCTGCAGACCGTGGGGCACATGTTCCCATGCTGGGAAATCTGACCCCTCGGTAGCCTGAGAGACAGGAGAAGCCGGGGTTTGGTGTTTTGAATAAGTGGCTTTTTATCTGAAATCCCTTTGGGAGCATGAGCTCAGTAACCAATGAAATTATATCTGTTGTTTCAAGCAGTGAAGAAAACTTGGCCTGATGTTTATTGAGATTTATGGCTTCCCTTGAGCTTAATTGTCTTTGGGAGCCCTGGATCTTTTTAACGGTTCAGCTAAGTGGTACTAAGAAGGATGGTAATGGTTTGAGCAGTCTGCCCCCTTAACATATCTCTTTCTCTCACACAATTTGCTGATATTTGGGAAATATAGCTGATCTGCTCCCCTCCTGAGGTCACAGTTCTTCATTGGTGTGAAACTTCAAGAGACAAAACCAGGTGTGAAAAGCTCCCAGCGAGTGTTTCCTTGGCAAGGCGTTGACTTCCATCCATGAGGCCTGTGCTTCAGGGAAAGAGGAGGAGGACACGTCCCTGCTCCTGCTGGGCACAGACACCAGGTCCTCTGGCTCTGTGACCCCCTCCTGGATGCTGTGCTTTGTCTTTCTTCCTGGTTGCTACCAGCCCAGTGGCCTGGTGTAGACTCCTCTTTGGTCCTCAGCCACGGTGGCTTTTCCAGTGCCTCTGCTGTGGGGTCTTGGTTGTGTGCAGCTTCAGCTGCTTATGCCCAAGCACAGCCCAGCATCACTTCCTGAGCATGCAGGAGTTCATCGAGGGGTGGCCGGTGGCATGGGCATAGGGATCAACCTATGGAGATGCAATGGGTATACTCCAGAATGAGGACACCCCTCCTCTCTGCTCCTTGGTCTGAACTGGCAAGGTACTATTTGGGATGCAGGGAAGGAGCCTTCTGCCCAGTGCTCACCCTGCACACACAGCTCGGTGCTGCCCAGCCGTGGCCGGTCCCTCGGTGGAGCAGCCTGAGGAAGAGCTTGTCATTGGGAGGAAAACATTGCCCTTCACACGCAATTATTCCTCACCTCTGGAGCCTTTTCATCTCTTATCAGTGGTGACCCCTGTTGGTTTGTTATCTCTCCCCAGCCATCCAATGGAGCTGTAGACCTGTCATCGTGGGGAATGACCTTAACCTATTTACTCACCTCCATGAGATGCTGTGTCCGCTGGGCTGGGTGCTCACAGCAGGGCTGTGGCAGCAGAACCCAGCCAGGAGCAGGGGATGCTGTGGTGGAGGTAATTACACCAGCACGTTATGGTTCAGCGGGCACCTTCATTAATAAACCTCAGGTTTCGGAGGTGCCTAACTTGGCCATTGGAAACCACATCTGGCTGTAACTCTGCAGCCTGCCTAAGCTTTCAGCTCATCTCCCACCGCCTAAGCGGTTTAGAGGACAAGCAGTAAACAAAGTCTGTTTTGTTGGGCTTTCGCGTGCTTTGAGGCAAAGAAAGCAAACACACGCTCGCTGGGCTAATCTCCTTGATGCTGAGCTGGAGGCTGAGAGCTCCTTCCTAGGTCATGCCAGTGGGATTTTTATCTCTGATATGGCTTAAACAATGCGTGTGGAGATGTCCTCCCATGCACGCACAGGCTCGTGGCATTGTCAGGGGGTCCTTACTCTCCTGTGGCATCTCCAGACTCAGTGAAGTTTAGGTGATCGTGCTGGGTGTGTGGATGTCTCAGACCGTGCTCTTCCTGCTAATAACTTTTGGAGCCATGAGCCAGTTCCAGCCCTGTTAGGACAAAGACCCTAAAGGAGTTCTACTCTGACATTTTCCGTGGCCACAGGCAACCAGGAGCAGAAGAGCAGTGGAGTCTCACCGGGTGGTGGTGGCAGTGTGGCCCTTGCAGAGGTGCAGGATTTGGGTAAGAGGTGCACAAGGAGCCCTCCTACCTTTGCTATCCATGTACTGGTCTGCCCATGTATTTTTAAAACTCTACTCAGCAGTGGGGTCCATCCTGGGACCAGCTCACCAGAGCTGCTGCTGGGTGGTAGCTCCTTCCTTGCAGCTGGGTGAGTAAATTAACCTATAGCCCACATCACCTCTGAGGCTTTAAACATCTTCCCTAGAACAAACCCAGCTTACAGGAGGAGAAGATGCTCTGGTGGAGGAAAAGATGGAGTTAAATTCCACAGATGTGTAAGGAGAGGAGATGGGGTAAGGAGATGAGTCAGGGGATCAAAGGGAGTGGGTAGGTGAATCTCCAACTATAACCAGCCCCACCCATCAATAAACATCCCCTCTAATAACCTGCATCCCACCAGACCTGGAGGGCAAGTGAATGCAAGCCCAGGGCTCCTCTGTGGGGAAGCTCTGGGGTGGACAGTCTGAGGTGGGGGTCAGGCTGCCCAGAGAACTGGGAAGGCCCGAGATGCTGGTGTGTGATGGCCAGCCAGCCCCTGGGTGAGCTGGACTCTGCTTAGCACCCTTGGACCATGCAGAGCCCTCCCATATCTCTGAGGTGCAGGGGCTCGTGGTGGTGCACGGAGCCCGGCCAGCTCCAGCCTTGTCCAGGGAGATGCCAGCAGCTGAGCCTGAAGCCAAGTCCTGGTGCTGGGGGTTTCCAGCTCCACCCGAGGGGAGAAGGTGCTCAGCTCTTGGCACTGCAGAGCAGCCACCCCTTCTCCTGCAGCCACCTTGGCTTCCCAGCAGACCACCAGGGAAGGTGATGGACTTGGCATGGAGCTGCTGCCCAGCTATCCTTGGGGACAGCTTTGTGCTCAGCCAACCTGCTGAAAGTGTGCCAGGTGCTGTGGGACACCAAGAAACTCCTCCTCAGCTTCCCCAACCACTGCATCCCCAGCGTGGAGTGAGTGGAGGCCACCTAAGTGTTCCCCAGGTGCTGAGAGTGCTTTCCCACCCCGGGCAACTGAAGAGGAGGTGGCAGCTTTGGCTCTGGGTTGCTGCCGAGCTCTCTGGTGGATTGCTAATGATGTTTGTGAAAGCCCTGAACCAAGACCACACACAGGAGGCTCAGGTGAGTGATGTATCTTAGACCTTGAGGGTACAAGGCAAAAATGCTTCAGCGCCTGACTCACCCCCTCTGTGCTAACACTGACTCATAATTACTGATTTGGATTCAGACAAAAGATTGATCTGCATTCAAACATATGGAAAATGGTCCTGTAATCTGGCAGTGGGAAGGGGAGGCAGAGCTGCTAAGTTGTCCACAACCTTGTGTAACGCTTGAGGAGCACACAATAGACTGGAACTGGCTTCTTCATCCCAACTTGCATGTTGCATGTGGGGCTGGGATGAGCCCCTGAGGCCAGGGAAGGTCTGGTCTCCCTCATGCCCACACAGAACTGGCTGTGCTGGAGGGAAATTTGCTTGCAAAAGGTGACTTTTGCAACAATGGCCATTTTTCTGCAGAGCTGCCCAGGCTGACTGGGTCCCAGCTCCTCCTCTTTGCTCTGGGGACACTCTGCAGTCCCCAGGGATGTGTCTGGCCCCTTCTCCCACATCCCCCATGCGGGAAGGCAGCTCTGGGGATGAAGATGTCTTGTGAGCAGCACACAGGACCTGAAAGTGTGTTTGCATGGTTCCTCCTCAGCACAATAGGTGCTGCACAGCGGGCTGGTCATGCAGAGCAAACAAGAAAAGCTTTTTGAAGAAAGGCACGAGCAAGTACAATCCCTGTTAGTAGTGTAGATTAAACCCAGAGGAGTGCCTGGGCTTTGTATGGGGGCAGCCCTGGGCTCTAAGCTCCCAGTGTGGTGGCAGAGGCTACCAAATCCCCAGGTCCTGCAGGATCCCGTCCCCAGCACTTGCAGGATCCCATTCCCAGGTCCTGCAGGATCCCATCCCCAGCTCCTGCAGAATCCCATTCTCAGCTCCTATAGGATCCCAGCTCCTGCAGGATCCTGTCGCCAGCTCCTATAGGATCCCAGCTCCTGCAGGATCCCATCCCCAGCTCCTGCAGAATCCCATTCTCAGCTCCTATAGGATCTCAGCTCCTGTAAGATCCTGTCCCCAGCTCCTATAGGATGCCAGCTCCTGCAGAATCCTGTCCCCAGCTCCTATAGGATCCCAGCTCCCACAGGAGCCCATCCCTAGCTCCTATAGAATCCAGTCCCCAGCTCCTATAGGATCCCAGCTCCTGCAGTATCCTGTCCCCAGCTCCTATAGGATCCCAGCTCCTGCAGGATCCAGTCCCCAGCTCCCACAGGATCCCATCCCCAGCAGTGCTAACCGAGGCGGTGCAAGGATGAATTCCCAGCCATCCCAGGGACTGTGCCACCTCCTGCCCTGCCCGTGCCCTCTCGGGATGCCCTGCCTGTGCCACCTTTCCCCCCCTGCTGCTCGGCCCTGCTGGATGCTAAGTGGAAATTCCCCCCCGTGCCAAGTGTTAAATACTTATCAAGCTAATACAGCGTCTTCGCGGAGGTGCGTACATGAGACAACATGTTACCCTAATTAACCAGCAGCTGGAGTTGGCACCGCTCTCTGCTGCAGCTGCTCCCGGCGGCTTCCAGCACCTTTCCCAGGGCTGTGGCTCTGCCTCCTCCACGCGATAGCGGGGGGAGAAGCCAGGCGGGGGGGGGTTGATGCCTCGCAGGGTCCTTTCTCACTTCAGAGGTTTCCCAGCCCATTGTCTGCAGACCCTTGCGAGTCTGAGGGCTGTGTCTGATCTGTGCTGAATGGCTTGGAGGAGTGAGTCCTTTCTCAGCAGGCAAAGGTTTATACAGGGGGATGAGGAGCCACTCTGAGAAGTTTTGGGGTGCACTGATTTGGAGAGGTTTAGGGAAACCCACTGCTGGAGGAAAAGGAGTTGTGGAGTGGTGATTTGTCCCTGACCTGCTGATGTGGCTGCAGCAGCTCCCTTGGTCAGCTTTGCCATGGGAATTTCATCTGTGCAGGGTCTCTTCCTTGGGCAGAGGTGGCCAAGTGCCACTGGGGTCTGCATGGTGACTTCCAGGGACTGTGACACTTCTGGTGGTATCAATGCTGGAAAGAGGATGGGAGAGAAAAAGACCAAAGGGCTGGGATGGGTTTGCAAACCCAGCCTTTGGGAGGAAGATTGCAGAGCGGGCTTTGGATGGTAGGAAGCATTTGCTGAGTTTATCATCTGGTTGACTGTATCTTCACAGTGCCCAAGCTGGACTGGTATGAATCGGTTCACTCATCCATCTATCTGCTCAGCCCTGAGGAGAGCTGCTGCACAAAGCCTCTCCGTCCTTTTAAATTGCCTTGAGCTCCCTAACTTTCCAACCCCAGAGAAGTCATCTCAGCAGTAGAAGTTTGTATCATGACCTACATTGTTATTGGGTTTTAAATACATTTTTTTTTACTGTGCCATATACTGGCTTCCCACATGCAAATTGCTCTGAGTGAACCATTTATCTGGAAAATAAAGGTTATGTTCTCAAAAGGCATTTAGTTCTCTTTCTGAATGATTGAGCGAGTTTTCTGCTGAGAAAACAAAGGTCTTTAACACAGCCCAAGCCAATGACAAGCAAAAAAGTTCAGGTAAACCCCCTCCATTTATTTAACAGCTCCCCCTTCCTCATTCATATTTACAAGATAAAAGGGGTTCCATCAACCCATTAAAGTTGAAATACATGTCTTGTCTTCAAGGAAAGCAAATCCCATCTGGCATCCCTGGAGGAATATAACCTTAACTTCAGCTTAATGCCACATTAGGGTATCTTACAGATTCTGCCTGAGATTTACCTGCCTTAAAGGGAGATTTATTTCAGAAGTAAACAGGCTCATGTGATGAATTTCCTTCCACGAGTGACTTTGGCGAGGAGGTGCAGTGCATTTGTGACTTTCTGGTTCCTGGTCACTGCGGGGCAGGCAGAGGGGACAGTCACACCAGGGGACCACTGGTCCCTGCCAGGAGTTGGGATGCTGGGCTCCATCACATCTCTTGGGAATTGTGGGAAGAACCCAGTCAAGGCAGCCGTGGGTCCCACCTACAAAGCCAGTTCCCTGCCATGATACCCAGGATGACAGGGACCGCAAGGGACCTGTCACACCTCCGGCTGTGGATCCCAATAGCTGCAGGCTGGGGTGGGAAGATCAGAGCCTGTATCAGGCTCACTTTCCCTATCTCGCAGCCCATCCCAGGGGAACCAGTGTGGCTCCCAGAGCAAAGATGTTCCCATCCGCCCCCGCGGCCACAGGTCCCCGCCTGGGCTCCAGACCTGCAGGGCATTGCATCAGGGGAGATATTTTTAAGGAAAGGCAGGTCCTACAGCTGCCAGATCACCGAGGTGCTTGCACTCGCCTGGGAAATCAGGGAGATTTCCACGGCTAAGATTAGTGCTGTAGCCACCTTTCATCAGCCCCATCCAAATGCTGCCCATTTCCCTCCTCCTCCCCTGCTGCCTTAATGCCAACAACTACGAGCATCTCCCTCATGTAACGTAGCCTTGGGGGCTTCGGGATTGTGGCAAAGATTGTTCTAAAATTACCACCAGCAGCTGGGGACCAGAGCTCTGGGAGCATGGGTGACAGCACCCACCAGCTCCTGCCCCATGGTCCAGCCCTGCCTGGCCAGCAGCAGGGCGAGTGGCTGGCTCAGCTCTTTCACCTGTGGCTCCAGGAATGCACAGATTTAATTACTGTACAGTCTGTACCTCGTGTCAGATGTACCCAGGTGACTCCTTCCCAAATAACCCCTTGCACACGCGGCTCTCCGGGGCAGCAAAAAGAAAGATGTCTCAGGGTAGAAATCACAGCCTCCCCATGTCTATTAAAAGGCTTTTGAGGCAGCAGGGTCATGGGGACTGAAGTGTCATACTGCTCATCTGAAAGCAGGGAGTGTTTCTGTACAGGAGGAACTCTTTGGCACCAATCAGTTTATTATTGCTGGTTTTACTGATATTCATAAATTATATTCATAAATTATATCAATAAAAATATTAATAAATTATATTAATAAAATATTCATATGATATTCATAAAAATTATGAGGGTTTTGTAATTACTGGATTGATCACCATTCCCTTTAAATGTACATGGGAGTTGGACTCCATGGATCCTTATGGGTCCCTTCCAACTCGAGACATCCTGTAATTCTGTACAAGGTTGTTTTTGGAGGCCATGAGGCTAAAATGTGAGGAGTCTGCGTGGGGTTCCCCCCTTGTCTGTGCCTTCAGACGTAGCTGTAGCCCTTCCTTCAGACCTTGCTTCTACAACAAATGTACACCTGAATGAAAAGCCGCTGGTGGGTTTGGAATGTACTGGTAATGTGTAGGGGCACTGGGGTCAGGGGAGGGCACGGCCAACCTGCTGTCCCCTGTCCCCAACCCGCAGATTGTCAGGCTGTTGATGTACACGTTGTTCAGCCTGAGAACAAGAGGGCAAGTCAACTGCAGGTGGGTGAAACCTATCTCCTCTCTACTTAACTGGCCTGCCTGACTGGTTTTTTTATGATTATTTTTTATTCTGTCTCCAGTTAGGCAATACACTTGCCTGTTAGAAATATCGCCCTGGGCTGCCAGCTCAGCGAAGGAGAAAAGTGGGTGTGTGTTACCGAGGGAGGATGGGGCATCACCTCCCTCCCTCCCTCTCCCCTTCCCCTCCCTGGGCTGCATCCACCGACCCAACCCTCACCCTGGTGAATCTCTGCCCTTTGAGATGAACATCCTCGGGGGGGGGATTTTCTTAAGTCTCACTCCTGAACCGGGGGGGGGTTTGCAGTGCTCTCACTCCCTGAGGATCACTGGAGCAGGTTACTGGACCAGCATGGGGTGAATTTAAGCCCAGCCGGTAGTTTGGGATCATTAACCATCAAGGTGCCCCTGGGAAGAAGCAAAAGGTATTTGGGAAAATTTGCTAACAGACTCTAATGACTTAATAATCCCTGCCGGAGAGAGCGCGGCGGGTTACGTGAATGTCAAGTTTGTTTGCTTTGCCGAGAGCTGGCTGCCGGTTATGTAATCAGACCTCCTTCGTGGGGGGAAAAAAGGGAAGAAAAAGGAAAGCACACACCCGTTTCCATGCTGGGATGTGAGGAAGCGGGAGCGCAGGGACAGATGTTCGTTGGGAGCCACGGATGGGCACAGCCCTGCTCGGCTGCCCACCCTGCACTGCTCTCCCCGCTCCCGGCGAGGGGCAGGGTGGGGATCTGGCAGTGTGGCCAGGGAGAGATTGGGGTCCACGTGAAGCAGCAGGTACCAGGGCAGGATCACTGGAAATGCCACTGGCAGCAGAAGAACCCATGTATCTCAAGGGATTGGTGTCAGTTTGTGCCTGTGGCGCTGGTCGCACTGCAGAGGAGGGGGCTGGATGGGCATGGAGCAGATGCCCATCCCCAGGAGAGGTGCCCCACAGCACCAGCCCTTATCCCTCTGCCACACAGGGTCTCTTCTTGTTGCTGTGGCTCACCAGGTTGTTGTTCCAGATGTAATTCCTGCTCTGGGGAGGCTGGGCTGAGAGCCGGTCAGGGCTCTGCTTGGTCCTCCTCCGAGGTGATGGCTGGGGTAGCTCTGAGCTCTTGGGTTGGTAACAGGGAGCATCCAGCCTTGGCTCACAGCGAGAGCTGGGAGGGACAGGAGTGTCCTGAAAACTTCAATCCCTTTTGGCCAAGGCTGTCCAGAGGGGAAAGCTGTCCTGTTCTGGGGAGGTTGTCAGGAATACCTGTACTTCATCTGGCTGAGGGTGTTTGGGGCTGAGGTTCATGGTTTGCTGAATACTGGGGGTTTCCTTGAAAATGAAGGCAAGTCAGGGCTGTTAAGCTGTGGCATGGCTTTAAACATGCTTTGCATTAGCTGGCACCACCCATGGCACTGCTATGGCCTGACCCACTCCCTGTTGGGGTCTGACATCCTCCTTGGAAGCCGAACCAAGGCAGGTGGGTGCTGGACCCCACTCCCCATGGCTGAGCTGGAGCGTATGGGCAACGCCGACCCTTTCCCCATGCAAGCAAGCACCCGGGCTCCTGGGGTGCTGGCTGCCTCCTTGCAACCCCAGCGCTGCTCCTCAAGCTCCGACTTGCCTGCCATCAATACTGTTCAAACAAGCACATTTGCAGACGTAGCTCTAGGCCAAGTTGTGGGGCAGCCGGGAAGGAGCAGCCGCAGCCTGGCTCCAGACCCTCCTGCGGGAGGTCTGGCTGGCGGGCGCGTGGGTGCCGACGGCATCGCGTGCCAGCCGGGGCTCTGCCCCAGGGCTTTCCTCCGCACCTGTGGCCACTTTGAACCCCAGCCACGGCCAGAAGATGCCAGTGGTGCGGGCAGAAAACATGGGAGCCCTGGGGCTGGACAAGTGTACGACCACCCCTCGGTCCTCGCTTTTGGGGCAGGTCGTGCATCCCAGCAGAGATGCACGTCCTCGCCATAGGGGTCCTCCAAGTGAAACCCAGCTGAACACCCATGCCCAGTATCCAGCTTTCCTGCTGGGATGCTGTTATGACTGTGAGGGAGAGCACAAGTGGCTCCGGGAGAGCGTGAAATGAGCTCCTCTAGAAAAAAAATTAAAAAAAGAACCCAGAAAAAAAGAAAAAAGGAAAAGGCTTCTGAAGCTTAGAGCTGGATATTTATACACTTGACATAAAGGATATTTCTGCATTGAAGTAATAAGCGTGACTCAGTAAACCAATGGGGAAAGGGTGTTCCCTTTGCAGCAAAACCTCAAAAGATCAAAGAACTTCTTGAGCGGTTTAACATTTCGAATGTTAAATGGCTCGGGTTCCCTTCCCTCTCCCCTTCACACTTGCCTTCAAGTTTTGAAGAATAAATGGTTTAATTTTAGCGAGGGAGGGGGGGTTTCGGCAGCTCCGGGGAAGTGTGGCGCTGGTAGGTCTGGAGCACCAAGGTCATGGGCACGTGTGCGCTCGGGTGTGCAGGACCCGGCCACCCGCTTGATGGACATCAGCCCTGCTCAGGACGGGGCTATGCCATGGCCTCGGGGCTTCCCGTTCAGCTCATGCTGGTTCAACTGGCTTTTCCCTTGCTGTCACCTTCCAGAGCAGCTCCAGCTCCAGCCTGTCCTACCTGCTCGTGTCGGGGACCTCCCAGAGCACCTGCTGGTGTAACACTGAGCAGAGGGATGATCCCATTGTGGAGATGCAGCTTGCAGATACCATGGTCCTGCAGATGATATCCTGGCATGCTCTGGCAGACCCTGCAGCTCTGCGTGGCCACAGGATGGGTCCGGCATAGCCAGGCCACCATGTACTGGGAGGGGTGTCCCAGCATGCTGAACCTCCACGCCCTGTCCACCTCCGGAACCCGGGACGGGCTGGCTCCAGGCTTTAGGCAAAGATGAGCTTCACCAGATTGCAGTGACTTCTTCCCTTGGGAGAAGCAAATCCTGATATTTCTGTGTGTCCACCCAGTGGTGGGGAGATGTTCGGGGCTGGTCCCTGTCCCCTGCCCACACCCAGAGCGTGTGCTTGGGGCTGGTGTGCCGGGGGGATGTGAGCAGCAGGGATTCACCAGGGAGGGATCGAGCCTTGGCGGCGGCTCTTGGACATGTGAGTTTCTGGGGTCGATAGGCTGGAGTAATATATTGCACCGAGATAACAAATCACTTAGCTTATTGGGTCTTAATTAAGCCTCTTTTATCTCCATGACAGCCACACACCTGGGCTGTCGCCCGGGCAAATCGTGGCCGCGGCCGAGCCGTGGGGACGCCGCGCTGGAGCCAGGGGATTGATGAGCCACTGCTGGGTGGAATCACCTCATTGTGTTTGCAGCACTTCGGGCCATCGATCTCCCCATTCCCCCATCCCTCCATCCCAGCACCCAGAGCACCAACTGCTGTCACCTCCTCCCGGTCGTTTGTGAACAGGGGACGGGGCAGGGGACCCCCCCAGTGGGGTTATCCTGGGTGCTGGTGGATGAGCTGGGGGAAAGCTGCCCCGTTTGGCCTCCTGGGTAATAGATACAGTTGTTATAGTCCCTGACAGGGCGAAATGAAGACCTACATCACCATAATGTATTGTCAGCCCGCGAGCACACTGCGGCCCCCGAGATGAATGAATGTAATATCTCTGCCTACGAGGGGGAAGGAAGGGATGGGAGTTCTGTCGCTGCCGCCGGCCTCCCGGCTCAGAGGCAGAGCCACCACTTAGTGCAGCTGGAGAAGAAAAGGCATTTTTTATTTGTGCTGCAGAGGCTGAGGGGTTCCAATCCCTGTGACAGATACACTCCGTGAAGGGGAGCGCTTAACACCAAATGCTCCTGTGATGAGTTCATCCAGCAATGAAGTAATCTTGCCCCTGTGTTGCTGTCAGCTCAGGCAGTGGGGCAATTTACTGCTCTGGGGCTAGACAGATTGACACTTATTTCAGCTCATGTAACCCAAGAACAGAGGCAAACCATCCAAGCCCATTTGACTGGAAACATGTACACAACAATAGGAATCTAAAGCACACGTTGCCTTCTGTTATTTGAAAGTAGGACAGTTTCTACTCTGAAGTATGACTGCTGGTGTACTGACTTGGAGTGAAATAATGAGAGCTGGGAGTTGCAAGTGACTTAGAACTGAGGAGCCAGGTCCTGCAGGACCCCTGTGTGCAGCAATCGCCCTTTTTTACCTGTATGCTTAAATCCTTTTCCACCTCTGGTGGCTGCTAAGACTCATCCTGCCTGGCTGGATAGCACAGCAAGGGGCAGCTCCTCATCTGTGCTTCACCCCCCAGCACCCAGGGCAGGATGGCAGTGGTGCTTCCAACACCAGAAATGATAGGAAACCTGGTAGATATTCCCAACTTCAGGTCCCAGCATGGTCATAGGCTTATTTTGTGACCACAGGCAAAAACTGTGTATGATTTCTCCCTTTGCCATCATATGAAATGGCAATGGCCAGACCCATTTCCAGTTCTTGCAAGAGCAGTTGTAGGTGCTGAGGGGGGATTGTGTGTTTGCAAATAGTCATTTAAAACAAGAAAACAAGGTTCTGTGCCTGAAGACAAGCAACCCATAATTCATCTTTGTGTTAAACGCAGTCCAAAGTACTCACATTGCACAAAACCCAACCGAAGGGCAACACCCTTCTACTGTTCCTGAGATTTCATGACTATTTACAGGTTTTTGGATAAACATGAGGAAGCTGATATAGGAATGGCCAAATCCCCTAAGCTGTTGGTAAAACCTTCCTCTGCAGACTGGTTCAGCTGGGGCACATGATGTTCAAGTCATTCACAACAGGGGTCCCACATGATGGACCTGTTCCTGGTTGCTTGTGATCTTTTGTATCAGGTAGGACAGGATCCCCCTCCATACCATGGTAGTTCCATTTCTGGGTTGTGCTTGGCCCTTGGTTTCCCCTTCCTGAAATCTTCATCCAGAGCCCAGGAATACATGAGTTGCTTTGGGGAGCAGTGTGTGATGGGAAGGGGCTGAGGAGGGACAAAGACCAGCCTGATCAGCTCAAACAGCAGGATGAGCCATTGATGCTCAAAGCAATGCCATTTTGCCTAGGAGGTGCAAACTCATGGCATAAATATTTTCTAGTCTTGTGTCCTGGTTTCGGCTGGGATAGAGTTAATTTTCTTCCTAGTAGCTGATATAATGTGTTTTGGATTTAGAATGGGAATAACATTGATAACACACTGCTGTTTTAGTTGCTGCCGAGCGGTGCTTACCCAAAGTCAAGGACTTTTCAGCTTCTCGTAGTGCCCTGCCAGCAGAGACTGGGGCTGCACAGGGCTGGGAGGGGACACAGCTGGGATAGCTGACCCAAAGGGGTGTTCCACACCATGCAATCTCATGCTGAACAATAGAACTGGGGGGGATTGACTGGCCAGGGCTGCTCAGGGACTGGCTGGGCATCGGTCAGTGGGTGGTGAGCAATTGGTGTGCATCACTTGTTTTGTATATTCTTTTATCATTGTTATTATTTTCCCTTCCCTTTCTGTCACATTAAACTGCCTTTATCTCAACTCACAAGTTTTACCTTTTTTCCTGGTTCTCTCCCCCATCCCACAGGAGGGCAGTGAGCGAAGGGCTGCCTGGCATCCAGCTGCCTGCCCAGCTAAACCACACCACCTTGCATCATTCATATCCAGCCATCGATGCCTTTTGTTATTGCATTAAGCACTGGGCACGTGGCCACCGCGTGACTTTTGGCATCTCCCTCTCTTTGCTACCAAACTCCCCGTCTGTCCCTGAGCACGGGCAGCTTCCAGAGGGACACGGCTCTGCTTTTTTTCTTGGCCGTTATTGTTGCTCTGAGATTTTTCTCTGAAAGGTTAGGCCAGCCCTGGCGCTGGCGCGCAGAGCCCGTCTCCATCGCTGATATACGATGCCCTTGTAATCTCCAGTGACATAAATTTTGCTCCTGTTTGTCTCCCCGTGTCATATCCTTCTCGTGCCGTGTCTGTTATTGTGTCTAGCGTTGTGGTTGTGTTTCAGCACTTTCCGTTGTTTGTCTTCTTCACCTGAGGATGTCCATTATGGGATGTAACAGCTTTAATAGCTTATAAATGGGAGACCGGAGTTTTTATGCTTTGGTGAGTACCGCTCACGGCAGCCACCATTCAGAAGTGGCATTTGTCAGTATTTAGTATCTAAACCAGCATCTTACACCCCAAATTTCTCTAAAGCCCAGGGACAAATAGCTCATGCAAATCGTTGGCCCTTACTGGAGGTCCAGTTTGTACCTGCTGGGATTTGGAGCTGGTGTGAGTGGGCTGTGAGTGGATGGTGGCTCTTCCCTCCACTCCCAGCACCCATGTTGGGTTTGTCTCTGTCCCCTGATCCAGAGATTGAGATGTCCAGCTTCACCTCCTAAAATACTGCCCCATGCACTGGGGTGCCTGGAGGCAGCTAAAGCCAAGGCTTGGCCTCCTGGAAGCAATGACTTTCCCTCATCAGCACCTCTTCCAGAGCAGAGCCTTTGCGACCAGGATCTAATTAAGTGGGCTAATCTGAAGGAGGTACTACATCTCCATGGAAAACTGCTTCAGTTTGGCTTCTCTGAATAATAAACAAAGCACTTGGGCAGATGATAGGGCATTTAAGTGTTTACTCTTCAGAGCATTAAGTGCTAAATTTGTTTTTAGCTCCCTTATGAAAAGCCCTTGCAGAGTACAAGCACACAAGGGTCTCAGTCATCCCTTGCAGCTTTCCTCCAAGCCCGCTGCATCCAGCGTGGAGCCTGGCTCTGCAGCTGTCCCCGGGGGACAGCCAGAAGCACCGATCATTAGGATCACAAGGAAGCCACTGAGGTTTAATCTGCTGGTGAGGAGCAGGGCATAAACCAGAGCCAAGCCCCAGGTCCACCCATGGGGATGCTGTGCATGGAGCCAGCCCAGGCAGGGGGCTGTCTTCAGTTAGTCCAGACTAAGATGGGCATCCTCTTCTTCTTTTTTAATCCATTCTATCAATCACTTAGTGTAATGAACTCCCAAAATGGAAAAGATAGAGACAAAAACCTCCAAGTGAGCCAGAGCACGGAGCTCATTGCTCCTGCTTCTTCCTCTGTACTGTGCCATGGCTGTTTCAGCAGCCAGTGCTCAGGCTTGGGATGCGAGATCTGAGCAGGGATTTGGCCAGGGAAATGTAGAAAGGGAGAAAAAAAGGGCACGGGGATGGCTGCTTTGGGATCGTGTAGGGGTGTAGGGGTTGTCCCACCCTGTGTGAGGCTGCGATGAGCTGGAATGCTCACATCTGGCCACCGCTGCCTGCTCGGCCCAAGGACCACGTAGGGAGGGCTCAGGGGCTGAGCTCGCTGCTGGAGCTATAGAAACCGAGCACAAAACCAACAAAACAACTTTCCATTTCTAAAGCTTGAAGGAGTTTGCACCCCACCATGCCAGGACAAAGGGAGAACTCGCAGCCAGCAAAGAGAAAAACAACACAAAGCCACATCACAGTGTCAAGAAGCCAAAAAGCTTTTTTCCTTCTCAATGCTGGGTGAAGCTCAAATGTCTCTTGTTCTCCATGCGGAGCCCGATGCGGTTCAGCTCTGCAGCACTTTGCATTCATCTGCGTGTGCTCGAGCTGAGCTCTCCTTGCTGCTGCTTCAGCTGTGATTTTTTAAACCAATTTTGACACATCAAAACCGATGCAGAATGACTCAGAAGTTTTCAGACAGAGCGTTCTCTTTGCAGAAGGCGAAGGAGGGGGTGCGTGCATATTTAGCAGCATCAGCCTCCTTTAAATTGACCTTTTTTTTTCAGAATACTGTGGTTCAGGCAAATTTGGGATGTGCCTAAACATGCTTCCCGTCCACATCATGGATTCAATTACGACACAACACTTTGCAGATTTCTGTTAAATTTTAACTCGTTTCACATGGGTCGTGTGAACTTTGCCTGACATTTGGAAGCAGGCAACTTGTGTCATCAGGTTACGCTCACACTTATCTCTGCAAACATATCCTTGTACCCAGACCAGCACCAGCACAGACACCCTCGCCGCGGGTGGCATTAATTGAATCCCAAATGTGCTTTCCCTCGGCACTGAGCTCCTGCCTGCTCGCAGGGGGATGTGGGTGACCCTGTCCTCATCCCAGCAAGCTCAGCAGCAGCAAACGCGGTGGTTGTGAGTGTGGGGATGAGTGTGGGGTTGGCCAGCATCTGAGTATGGATGGGGACAGTGGGTAGATGAGGGATAAGGAGTGATGGGTGTGTGGTCTCGCTGTGAGTTTTGGTGAAGGGCAATGCTGGTGCCACGGGAGGGGAAAGATTTTGAGACGATCCTATTCCCCTCCCAGCCTCTAAGTTGCAGGGATGCATCTGCAGCAAAGTCAAGCAGGTGCTGCTCGTGGCCCCAAACCACATCTCCCAAGGAATCCTTCAGGTCCACAGCAGCAGGAGTGGAGAAGGACCCCTCTCCTGTCCCCAGAGCCTGGCAAGGACAACATGGCTAGGTGACTTGCAGAACCAGCCAGCCATGCTGGACTTGCCCTGCTCTCCTCCATCACATAGAGCCATGGAAATCCAGCACTGAACATCTCCTTTCATCAGCAAGTCCTTGAGATGGCTAAAAAATCGGGTCTGATCAAAGCCTGGCTTCTCTCCTGGTGCTGGGGTATGCAGGGGGAAGGGGGAAATATTAAAATCCCAAGATCAGTCAGTTGCTGGTTCTTACTTCAGATGCAAGAAGTGACCAGCTCTGCTGATCAAAGGCCCTGCCACTGTTGTTTTAAAGGTGACATTAACATTTAAGGAGCTTTTGAAAGCCTTGGCTTGCAATAAAAAGCCAGACACCCGGACACAGAGCAACTGAAACGCAAGTTTAATGATAATGAAACAGCCTTTTGTTCTCAAACTCAAAGAAGAACCACAAACCTATTTATAGTGTTCATAATAAAGACTGTGAAGCCTTTTACACATAATCCAGCAAACCGATACCTGCGAGCCGTGGTGTTACCCAATGATCCCCAGAGTGTGCAGAGCAGGCTTTTGTGTGTGCTCCTCTCCTTGGTTTGCAGATGCAACCACCACATTTCCTTCTGATGGTGCCAGGCTCCAGCCAGCGCTGTGAGCACCACACGGGTGTCTCTGCCTGGTTGTGAGCCCGTGTCGAGCTGTGTCGTTGGCCTGGGACTTGTGAGCGTGACCCCAGCAGGGTGGCATGGTGTGGCTTGGCAAGGCATGGCATGGTACAGTTGGCACAACATGAGTTGGAATGGCATAGCATGGTACAGTTGGCACAATGTGGGTTGGAATTGCATGGCATGGCATGGTACAGTTGGCACAAGATGGGTTGGAATGGCATGGCATGGCATGGTATGGTTGGCACAACGTGGGTTGGAATGGCATGGCATGGCTCAACATGGCATGGCTTGGCACAGCGTGGCACAGTCCTGCTGCTCATCCCATTCAGGACATGCACAGGTTTGGAGCCCCCTGCATCAGGACAGCTGCATTTTAGTGCACCATTGGCACAGCAGGCACCAAACCCCTGTCTTACAGCAGCTGAAGTCACCCCTTTTCCTCCTTTCTCCCTCCCTGCAGCCCCGTGTTGCTCCCTGCACCCACCAAAACTCACTTTGGACCTCTCCCAGCTGCAGATGCAGACCCAGATGGCCAGGGCTGCTGCTCCCCTCTCCTCTCGGAGCTGGATCTCCACAGAAGTGGGTGCAATTTGGCAGCGTGGTGCAGGCACCCATGCACACGGTGCCAGGGGGTCGGTGCACACAAGGGCCAGCCTTCCCCCGCCATGGGTTTATAAATAGCCTGGAAACGAGAGCCGGGTAGATAGGAGCCATGGCTGGGGAAGAAAATCCCCCTCTCCCCACACTGGTTCTGGCTGTTTTGTCTCTCACTGCAAAGCTCTTTGCTTTACTGCTCCCAGCTCTGTGCTGCCTGCTCTGTTTTACCGTGCAGCTCCGATAAAGGCGATTGAATGCACGTTCCTTATCACATGTAATTGGAATTATCAAGCAAATTCCCTCAATCTGCAAAATCCTGGAGAGCCTCTGCTCTGCTGTACAAACATGTTTTTATGACAGTGTGTTACATCAAAGATCTTTTTTTACTCCTCCCACCCTCCTGGATGTGGTAAGTAGCACTGGGTCTGGATCACACACACTCCCTGAGCATGGAAAGAGCCAGGGAGATGAGCAGGAGCAGAAAACGGAGGTTTGTTCATTGGGTTTCTTAAGGGCTTGGCAGGTCAGAGGTCCCAGCAGAAGAAGACACAGAGGATCAATATCGTGTGTGCTGCTCCAAACCCCTCCTGCTTGTGGCGTTGTCCAAGTGGGAATTGCCTCTTCTGCCTCTTGCAGCAGCAACCCAGAATTATTATTTCTGTTTTCCAGAGGGCTGTGCAAGTGTTCCCCTCCCAGACCTTTGTCTCCTGTCCCCAGCTAAGAACTGGGATGCTCTATGAGCTGGGATGCTCTCTGAGCTGGGATGCTCTGAGCTGGGATGCTGTGAGCTGGGATGCTCTCTGAGCCAGGATGCTCTCTGAGCTGGGATGCTCTATGAGCTGGGATGCTCTGAGCTGGGATGCTCTATGAGCCAGGATGCTCTATGAGCCGGGATGCTCTCTGATCCGGGATGCTCTCTGATCTGGGATGCTCTGATCCGGGATGCTCTCTGAGCTGGGATGCTCTCAGCACAGCGGTCATTGTCTCAGAGCTGGGAGCATGGATCTCCGCTTTGATTTCTGAGGGCATGGATATTCAAATAAATTAGCAATGGGAATGTGCGGGGGTGGGGGAGGCAGGCGATGGGAGAGCTGGCGGGCTGGAAGTGACCCAGACCCAGGGAACAGATGCAACTCATAACGTTAATGAGAGTTTTTTTCTTTTCCCTCCCCAAAGGCTCTGCACTCTTGAGAACGGGGGGCTTCCTATCCCATGGCAACACCAAGTGGGGAAAAAATGGGCCTGGCTTTTATTTCATTTTTTTGTCCTTTACAGGAATCACAGGCAAACAAAAGCCCTGAACAGATTTATCATTTTTCTTTCTCCCCCACCCCCTCCTTTTCTTTCCTTTTATATTTTTTTAAAATAGGGTTAGAGCAAGATGGATGGTTCCCCAGGCCCAGGGAATGAGCAGATCGAGGCAACCCTGTCGTCTCTGGCATCCCATTAAGCCAAGCTCTGGGAGGAGGCTGCCGTAAGACTTATTAAATTTGCCCCAGCCCAGACCCCAAACACCAGCCCCGACACAGGGCTGCCCCAGCTCAGCCACCTGAGTCTCACCTCGCTGTCCTCCTCGGTGCCACCTCTGGCACCTCTCCCGCATCCCCCCCAGGGTCCCGATCCAGCCCCACTCTTGCCCCCCGCATCAGCCCGGGAAGTGCCTCCATCCGTTCTTGTCAGCCGAGGCCAATCTGTCACTGGCAGGGTGACAGGGGGTTGTATGGCTCTGTCAGCCCATCGCTGGAGTGGGCTGGGCCCCCTGCGGCAAAGCCAAGCGTCCCCCCAAGGAGGGGGCTGGGGACAGTGTGGGGGGGGGCACGGCCAGCCCCCGACCTGCCCCTGACCCTGTGGCTGGAGAAATGGAGGTGGAGAGGGAACAGAAAAGGAAAAAGATAGGGAAAAATGAAAAAAATGGGATAAAAAAAATAATTTGAGCTGTTTATAATAATATATAATAATAT
>VZRW01006561.1:0-39696 GCA_013398125.1 Aegotheles bennettii | reverse complement strand
GATTCTGTGATTCTGTAAGTTCTAGCCACTTATACATTTGCAGTTCTATTTTAGCCATCTCTAGCCAGATTTCACCTTTTCTTTTCCCCAGGTCATGGAAATCAATCAGATTCGATGATATCATTGTTCCAGCAGTGTGATGTATTGCCATTTGTAGTCCAAGCCACACAATCTGTACAGTTCCTGGGCCAGAAATAATATAAAGAGACATCAGAAGCACAACTCAGAACTGATTGATTTTTCCTGGGATCATATTTATAGGTTCTTTTTCTCGTTTCCTTTTCCTTGAAGAAGAAAATAAAGTCCTTTTTTTTTTTTTTTTTTTTTTCAAATGGGTTGGCCCAATTTGTTCTATCTGTTTCACTTGCCACAGTCTCTGAGCCAGGAAGAGTGAGTTACTACATTCTTTGATGAGATAGTCCACCATATAGGTCCATATGCTGTTAGAGCGGTAGCAGAAAATTCTGGGAGTGTCTGTGATAGACTCCAGTTTGCGACTTGTTCCCTGTTCTTAAAGAGTCAGCTTTTTAAGGGTCTGGCAATCTAGGCTTTCTTCCCATTAAGTTTTGGATTATCCCATGGTCATTCAGGAGAGAGATATCACCTTGCCTAAGTATACATTTCCTTTACCTGTACATTACTCTATTGTGATTTTGATTTTCTTTGTAATCAAAAAAAATGTACTTGTCTCAAAGGGAGAAACATATTCACAATGAAGGTATCCATGAAAGGCTATTCATCTTGAGATAATTACTGAAACATTAAATATTCTAGAAATACAGTGGGGAAGGTTAAATTATCCATATTCAGAGTTATATATTCAGAAGTGAATACCAAATCACACACAGTATTTCTGAAGTAAGAGTTCTCAAAACTTCATTTTAATAAAGCTATTGTTTGTCACTAGTGCTGTTCCAAATTACTGGATTGTCTCATAACGAATTATAACAAAATACAACAAAAAGTTTTCTCTGAACATTCTACATAATTATTTCAATTTATGTTGTGTTTTATATTGTCAATTAGTGTGTTGCTGCTTCTTGTGATATTAAACATAAGAAGTATAAGACCATAAATACAGTAAGTAAGAGCTTATGGAGGACATCCTGTGATTCATATTTGAACTTTAGAATGCGTAATACTTTGTCATATGATAATAATCCCGTAGATTTAAACCTCCCTAAAAATTTAAAATAGCTTTGATCATTTTATTCACATTCCTAGTACATATAAATATTTATTTTGACCAAGGAAATAGGGGTAGAAAATAAGGGCTTTAAAAATCTGTAAATTTGCCCTGTGTACTTTCCATTTTATGAAAATATGGAAAAATATTGGTACCAATACCATCTGTGGGTACTCTGCTTGTCAGTAGTTGCTGGTTGTTTGTCAAATCATTAATAATTTCTGGACACAGTAGTTCAGGTAACTTTTGAATGGTTTGTTTGTGCATTCATCGATCCCATGTTTCCTCAGTTTAAGAAAGAATAGAGATGGGAAACTGTGTCAAAAACCCTTATAAAAGAACTTTTCAAGATACATTATATTGACTGTTTTCTACTTTTCTTCAAAACCAGTGGTTTCAATACTGGGGGCAATCAAGTTGGTCAAGTTTCATTTAACTTTGGTAAATTCATTTCTTTCCGACACTTTCTTGTCTGCAGCATATTTAAAAATGGTGGAAGTACATATTCTACAATTTTTCACAAGACTGAAGCCCTGGGTATCTGGATCTCTGGGTCTTCCCTTTTGTATTTAAGGAGGATGAGCATAATGTCAGGTTTTTTTAATGTTAGCTCTAGCTAGCTAGTGTTAGTCAGCCAGTTAGGGAGTCTAGCCCTTCTAAGGTTTATATTAGGAAATTTTCATCGACACAGCACAGAATCTTCCTTCTTTGCTTGCACTACGCTATGTTGACTTGGTAGATGTCTGGATGGTTAAAATCCCCCATGCAGATAAGGCTTTCCAGAAACAAACATTATCCTCTGTATCCTGTTTTGTCTGGAGAAGAGAAGGATCAAAGGAGACCTCATTGACACCTTTCAATACCTAAAAGAAACCTGTAAGATGGGGACAGGCTTTTTAGCAGACCCTGTTATGATAGGACATAGAGTAATGGTTTTAAACTGAAGGAGGGTAGATTTAGGTCAGACATAAGGAAGAAGCTTTTCCACCATGAGGGTGGTGAAACACTGGAACAGGTTGCGCAGAGAAGTGGTGGATGCCCCGTCCCTGGAAACATTCAAGACCAGGTTGAATGGGGCCTTGAGCAACCTGGTCTAGTGGAGGATGTCCCTGCACATGAAAGGGAGGTTGGACTAGATGACCTTTAAGGTCCTTTCCAACTCAAGCTATTCTGTGATTCTGTGATCCCGTTGAGAAGGTGGTTGGTGTAAACAACCACCACAACAATGCCAGTGTTCTCTCCTCTCTTAGCAGTGATATGGGGAGTTTTAACAGCCATGCTTTTAGCTTTATTCTGGAGCTCTGTGAAGTCAAAAAGCTACTTACATAAAACATAAATACCTCTTAAATGGTGAAACCAGATTCTTTCATTCCCTTCATGTCATCCTTAAGTAACATTGCATACAGAATTGTCTACACAAGTCAACACTATGAATTGTATTACTGCAGCATTATATACCTTCCCATAAATTTCTAAGATCTGTATTTTGTTTTGTTTATGTGAGAGTTGCTTGAAAGATTAGGTATATATATACACATATATGCCTAGAACAACAGCAAAAAAAATTGGCTTTTGATCCCGTTAATTTGTATAAGGGACCCAAGGTAGGACTGAACAGATGGTAGGTTAAATATTGAAAGATAGAAAGGTATTAGAGGGAACTAGTTGACTATGATGTCAGTTCGGTAAGAAAATTTTGACAAACAAGAGATTTAATTTTTTTCCTGAGGGTTAAGTGAAAGACCCTGGTTCAGAGGAAGAGCTAATGGAGTTTTTTGTTATTTCCATATCACCATATTTACAGAGAGGTGGAATCTTTAAGTTTAATTATTAAAACCTTTTTTGTCTTTTAGGACTGAGACAACTGCTCTCTGAAATTGACTGTTTTTCTGACTTGTCTGGCAAAGCAATATCAAGAATAATTTAGTTTAAGAAAGAATTCGGGTCTTCTGGTCCAGCTATCAACTCAGGGCAGGTCACAAGCAGAACAGGTTGTTCAGGGTGTTGTCCAGTTCATTTTTTAATATCTCTAACAACAAGATGTAAGGAACTGAGAACTGTGAGGGTTAATGTCTCAAACATCAGTTGTGGAGTGAAGGGCTGCCACTGGGAATGTGGGGGAATGTAACAAAAAAGAGATAATAGGAGTAAAGTGCTGCCAAGAGGGATGTGGGAGAGCAATGAAGGACACTCACCCAGGTCTCCCTCTGCAACTCTTGCTTTTCTGAGGCACACAAAGATGTTTGTTACATGAGGTCACCAAGCAGTAATAAAATACAGGGTCGTGCAACCCCTGACTCAAATTGTGGAGAGAGCTAATGCTCCCCATGCCACATGCACAGTGATGGTAGAAATGCCCACTCTTGCCTACCATGCAAATTAACTCTGGACGCAACACTTAGAGGTAACACCTGCCCCTGAGGCACAATAAAAGGCCCACACACGATTCATCGGCTCGTACCCATCACCTGAGGAACTGAACCTGAGACAATGCTGGAACCAGGGGTGGTGACCTGGATCTATCCTTTACTCTCTTTCTTTTTTCCCTTTTTCTCATTTTCTCCTTCCTTTTTCTTGTTAATACAGGTAACATCATATTGCCTGCTATAATTTATTGTATCCATATAATTTGCCATAAGTAGTTGTTTCCATATCATTTGCCTTAATTTGTTCTATCTTAGACAATTATTATGAGTTCAACACATTGTGAATAGTCAATAAACTCTGTGTATGGACTCTGAGACTTGTCTCACCGTTGTCCACTTTGTTGGGGATTTACAGATCTTGGTCACTTGTTTCCCTCCCCTGAGCAAGACATGACACAGGATGATTGTTCCAGTCTCTGACTTCTTTGAATATATTTTTTTTTCCTGATAACTACTTACAAGTTTACTGAAGAAGTTTACTTCCATAAATCAAGAACTTTAGTAGTATAGTTTTATGTTCTTCTGAACTGAAATGTAGTTCCAGTCTGGATGACCGAGTCATTTTTATGCTGCTACATTTGGCCTCCTAGATTCACAGATGTCAGAATCATGGGGGAAAAAAATAAATATTCATTAAGTTGTCTCACAGTTTGAGAGACTGATACACATGTGCAGATGTGAGTCTTCTCTGCTTATGGTCCAATTGAGCTCCACAAATATGTTCAAGTAATATAGCATAGTTAACCCTACATATATTGCTTAGGGACATTGGGAAGGCATTTCGCTTTATTTTATCACCAGCTGTAGACAAAGCCTTGTCATTTCTGTCTGCCACACATTTTCTTTGCCATTTTTGAAATCACACTTTAGTTTCATCTCCATCTGGGGCAGAAGCAGGGGTGTTGTAATATTGCAAGAAAGACTGCTTTTTTGGTATTTTTAGCTTGATTAGATGATGAGAGCTCTGAAAATGCTATGACATAGGCTGGTCTTTTGATGATTATAGAGAAAATTTGCAGATGCAATGGGCTGACCAACTGTACAGCAAAAAGAATCTTTGGATAACAAGTACTACATTAGCACAGCTCATACAGGAAATGACATTTTTCTAACAGAGATAAATATACCCTGTATGCTGCAGCCAAATAGTGATTCTTCAGATCTGTTCCTTAGCTTTTTGAAAATGTATTCATCAGTTTTATACATGTCATTAGCATATTTTGTGGAAAACAGGAGAAATGGTAAATGAAATTATGCCCCAAATTACAAATGTAAATGAAGAGTTTGGTTTTGTATATGAAACCCAGTAAACAGTTTATACAAAATTAATGGGAGATAATTGTTCAATGTTAATTATACTGAATTAGGTTGTTCTTAGAACAGGTTAACAGCAGAAGTAAGAAATTCTTTTACTTTTATTAGGTATTAAGCAGTAACCCTATAATACTATTTGAACTTTTGATAATTTGCCAGATTTACACCAAGGAAGATATATTTTCCTGTCCCTTCATCATCATAGAAATAGAAACAATTTCTGCTGTTCTTTTATGTGGGCACTGTTATTATCAGTAAAGTCAAGAACTGAGTGACTGTGATCTCAAGAGATAGTTGCTGATTGTAGCAGAAATGAACAAACTTTGAGTTTTGTAGAGATTTGATGGGTTCCTGCAATGAACCTATTGGACTTCTTAGTCCCTATCTAAGCTCTGCTTGAACTGGTTTCTTTTGTTGTACCTCTCTCTTGCTCTCCCAGAGAACAGTAACTGCACATTGAAGAGCAAGCCAGCATGTCTTGTAAAGTGTAAGATGTGATTTGATAATTTTACTTTATTTGAAATTATGAGTTTAATGAAAAAGTACTGTCTCAGAAAAGTAATAATTGGACACTGGAATAACAATTTGGAGACCTGAAAACCAACAAAAATTATGTTCTGAAATATTTTCAAATATTTCTGAAAGAATTTTCCTTTAGCCCATTTATACAAAGTATTGAAATCAAAATATACACAGTACTGTCTTTACCTAAGACGTGTTGTTTAGAAGTCTAACAGCTCACCTCAATCTTTGTACAAGTTCTAACACATCTAACAACTTCAACTGGAGCTCATGACAAACCTCTAAGCACAAAGCTCTCTATATCATTCCTAACTAAAGAAAATAGTAATTAAATAAACAATATTTGAGAAATATCAGAGATACTAAAAAGCCGTATGGATATCACCTTGGTCAGCCTGCTCTAGCTGACCCTGCTTGATCAGATGCATTGGACAAGATGACGTTCAAAGGTCTCTTCCAACCTACACCATTCTGTGATTCTCTGACCCTTTCCAGAATAAAATATTTAAATAACTACTCCTTATTTTCCTCCATTCTAGGATTTAGAGTTGCTGTCTAGTCCATGTTTTGAGTCTGCAATGACAATGTTGTAAAACCATTTCAACCTTCCCTATCATGGATGCACATATTTCTGTAAGATGTCAAACCAAAGTTTGCCAAATATGTGGGGGTTTTTTGATCATCTCCTGTCTCTTTCAACACATCCCTAGAGATTCTAACAGTAGTTTCTAACAGTTTCTAAGAATTTAGTTATCCTGACTTTCATTCTCTGTAGACAACAGTTTGCTAAACTACATCTCAAATTTTATTGTCTACTTCTGAACATAGCAGTGCTAAATATAACTGTATCAGAACATTTGCATGAGCAGACTAATACTATGACAAGTCAAACCCAGAGATATGTGTGAACTTCTGTCTCATCTATAAACCTGATTCAAATTGCAGGTCAAAACTCCAATTCACTCCATCTCTTTAGTTAGGAGCCTATTTTCCTTCATCATCGATTGACAGAGAAAATAGGCAGATCAGGAAGACTCACTTTTGAAGGAATTTTTTGTTCTGCTGAATGTCCAGGAAACCTAGGATGAACAGGCCACTAATTTAAGCACCTTTGTGATGTGGAATGGAATGAATCTGAATATATGTGCTAACTGTTCAAAATGATGCAGAGTGTACACCTGCAGAGTCAGAAATCTGAGCAGAGCTCTTCCCTTAAAAAACACAAGCAAACGTAAATTAGCTATCACTTGGCTCTTAAATCACAAGGCAGAAATTACAACACTGTTCCAGCCTCAGTCAAAGGAATTGCAATGTCACATCTTTTATCTAATCAGATTATAGAGTAGTTTAGGGGTTAGGGTAATTTTCATTCCTTCTGAAGAAGCTCACTTATGTCCAGTTGTGTCCTCTCATGTCCATTTGTCTCCAGAGAGGAAATCGGAGTTCTGTTTGTGTGATATTAGGAAGAAGTTCTTTACTGTGAGGGTGGTAAGACACTGGTACAGGTTACCCCGGGAGGTGGTGGGTGCCACCTCCCTGGAAGTGCTCAAGGCCAGGTTGGATGGGGCTTTGAGCAACCTGGTCTATTGGGAGGTGTCCCTGCCCATGGCAGGGAGGTTGGAACTAGATGATCTTTAAGGTCCCTTCCAGCCTAAACCATTCTGTGATTCTACAATTTGTAAATATTTCTTTCAGTGATAGTGTTTTGTCAAATGCATAAAAAGCTGTGGCAGGAAGGAACACAAATTAGTGTCCTCACCTAAATGAGGTGATTTGAAACATGGTGTCAACAACTTTCCCCTGTTGACGTTTTACAGAATTGACTTGTATGATCACATTTAGAAATAATACAGGAAACCAAAGAGGTAACTCTGGGATATTTTAGAAGTAAAGACAACTTCATTTTTCTTCGTCTGTCTTTTTAGCCACTGTTGCCTCTGTTCACCCTTACATTTTTCTTCCAGATAGCTCCAGATATAACAGTACCTTTATTTTACTAGAGCTCTAGGATCAAAGCTAGCATGCAGTGACATACGTGGAAGCTTGATACTGACATCTAGGAATCAATTCAGTGCCAACTATGAGAGCAGAATAATATTAATGATGTGTTCCATCATTAAATTTAAGCAATAAATAATTGTATATTAAACTTTCTACCTTCAGATCACAAACAGCTCTATAAAAGGATTTTTGTCAATAGTCATGTTTTACAAATGTAAAAGCTGATAAACAGAAAACCAAAGAGGCCTGCTGAAGAGGATGCCCAAATGTACTTTTTTCTGGAATTATGCTCTGAAGATTTTTCTTATGTGAGAGTCAGATTTTTTAACTCCTGACTACATAGACACTTAAAGTAGAAATGTGAAAAGGAGACATAAGAACAACAGTGATAAAGAAATTCTAATTAATTCCATCTAAGTGATAATGGAAAAGTGCAGATGTTTCAGTTTCATAGTTTAGTCTCAGTCTGCAGCTTTATAATCAAAGGGAATATTTTTTATCAAAGAAAAGGAAATTATTTTGAACAGAAAAGCATTAAATACAATGTTTACTAGAAAAAAAATTACAGCTATAGAGTTATATTCAAGTATTGTCACTGTGCTTTCTAAGATAAATATCTTCCTAGCTTTTATTGCAAGAGGTAGAAGGAGAAGTTTTACCAATCCAACAATTAACTTATAAATAACTTCTCCTGAGATGGCGAATAGGATGTGCCCCCCTGGGCAGTCTAAATCTATTGATGAGATATATGACTCTTAGAGCAGAAGTGCTTTGGCTCTATTTCATACTGGACAGGAATGTAATTATTTCCTTTTTTCCTTGTATAGTCATTAAGATGCTGTTGGCACAGGAGAAACTGAAAACTAGTGTTGCACTGCACTAAGTACTTACAAATAGTTTTATTGCTATACTTCTAATTTTTTTATAATTAAATAATTTATAAACTCATTTGGGAATGACTTATGTCTCTTGATTACTAAATTGTAAGAGTACTTACTAGATACTAATTATTTTGTTTAAATATTGTTTTATTAAATATTATCAGAGATACAGAAAACCAAATAATTACTACATTTTAATTTTAATAAACTTAACATTTAGTGGTGCTTAGCTTTATTTTCTCATGTCATGTTAAATCTTTTTTTCATAGTTAATACAATTTCCATAGTACCTGAAAAAACAGTGCCTTAGATTAACATTTCTCAAAGAGTGGGTTTGAAATATTCTGCCTGCCATTCAGGCCATTTTTACGTATCACTTTAATGTATAAGAACTTTCTGTAGGAATTAATGTCATTAGGAAAGTATGTTCTGAACTTTAGAAACAACTTAGAAGTGGTTGTCACGTTTCCATTTTCAAGGAGATAAAGACTTTTCACCATAAAGATTTGCCTAGGAGGAGGAGAAAAAAAAACCAGAATGTGAAAAATACATATTTTAAAACTGTGTACGGTGATACAGATTTAAACGTTATCTATCAGACTATATCTCGAGACATCTCATAGGTCTAACAAATATCTTCTCTAGGTGGTGGAAAATGGAAAAACACATCATTTATTTTCAAAAATTTCCCCCCTATTTGCTAAGCATTATTTGTCTTGCTTAGTTTCAGAATCTGAAACACAACATCAGATTTCTTGTAATGTTACCTAACAGTAGCTGCAGTTCTAGTTAGTAGAAACTCTTTCACATCGTGAATTGCATCGTTTAAGGAGATTGTCTATCAAAGATTAATTTTGATGATGTATATTTGTGCTTTGTTAAGAGAAAGTTTATACACAAAAGTGAAGAAAATAAATGTTTAAGTAAAAAAAAGCACATATAATAATATGCTCAGGAACATTTCATAGCTACTTTATAATTAGCTCTATGTCTTTACTTGTTTTGGATGATATCTCTCTCAGATTTTTATATATAAAACCTCTTTCAAGATAGACTGCAGTAGGTAAAAATCTTTACCATTTTATAAAAACTTAATTTAATATTAAAACACATATTTGAAAGTCACTGCATTGACAAGCAATAATGTGGTTATCCAAAATAATTACCAAAATAACTACTTATCATCTTGGAAACCATATAACAAAAACTATAAGAGGGTACAGACAACGACCCCTAAGACTCAACAAACATGGATGGTTACTTATAATTCCTAAAACTAGTAGAGCTATCTAAAATACTATGGTGAACTACTTCATGGTTTTATGACATCTGGTCAACTTAACTGTCTTTAGATTTGATGAATAATACCATACAGCTTCCATATTTATGTAAGATATAAGGTCCCCTTTTTATGCACTCAGATTTAAAGTGATCAGCTTTGTCAGCCAGGGAAGAGAGGTAAAGTGTCAGACATTATTTCTAGATCAAAGAATCACAGAATCCTAGGGGTTGGAAGGGACCTCAAAAGATCATCTAGTCCAACCCCCCTGCCAGAGCAGGGTCACCTAGAGTACATCACACAGGAATGCATCCAGGCGGGTTTTGAATGTCTCCAGCAAAGGAGACTCCACAACCTCTCTGGGCAGCCTGTTCCAGTGCTCTGTCACTCTCACAGTGAAAAAGTTTCTCCTGATATTCACATGGAACCTCCTATGTTCCACTTTGCATCCATTGCCCCTTGTCCTATCATTGGTCATCACTGTAAAAAACTTTGCTGCATCGTCCTGACCCTCACCCTTTACATATTTGTAAACATGGATGAGGTCACCCCTCAGTCTCCTTTTCTCCAAGCTAAAGAGACCCAGCTCCCTCAGCCTTTCCTCCTAAGGGAGATGTTCCACTCCCTTCATCATCTTTGTGGCTCTGCGCTGGACTCTCTCAAGCAGTTCCCTGTCCTTCTTGAACTGTGGGGCCCAGAACTGGACACAATACTCCAGATGTGGCCTCACCAAGGCAGAATAGAGGGGGAGGAGAACCTCTCTCGACCTACTAACCACCCCCCTTCTAATGCACCCCAGGATGCCATTGGCCTTCTTGGACGCAAGGGCACATTGCTGGTTCATGGTCATCCTCCTGTCCACCAGGACCCCCAGGTCCCTTTCTCCTACACTGCTCTTGAGCAGGTCAGCCCCCAGCCTGTATTGGTGCATGGTGTTGTTCTTCCCCAGATGCAAAACTCTGCACTTGCCCTTGTTGAATTTCATTACGTTTCTCCCTGCCCAACTCTCCAGCCTATCTCATTCTGTTTTCTAAAAGAAGTAAAAATGACAAATCTGATCTGTAACATATTAGGTAAAAATTTTCATGAAGTTTAACAGCCTTAAGCAGCCTAGAAGTGAAAACACCTTCTCTTCCATTCTTGTTCCTAAGCTATATGACAGTCATGCAGCTGGTAACACTTTGTAGTCTCCAGTGCTGTTGTCATAGCCTACAAAATTTGAATGAACAAAAACTGAGAGATAAAACATCTAAACTTTTAAAAACAACTAGTGAAATTTTTCTCAAAAACATGAAATAATCTGGTTTCTGGACAGAGAAAATAAGTTTATTTTTTAGATCTTTTAAATCAGAATGTGACTTAAATTTTTACCTGAACAGGTACAGACAGTCAAAACAGATTGCCAGCTTCATAATAAAATAGCCTATGAGAAGACATACTATCATTAAAATTATAATCAAGAGTAAATGAAATATACACTTTATAAACTGCATTGTGGCTGATAGATGGTAGTTTGACTGTAAACTTACTAAAATGTACTAAAAAATTCTAGAGTGTCTCTTATATTTTTAAATTACTTCCCTACAGGTTTTGTATGTGCTTTTATCATGTATCTTCCTTGGTCAGCTGCTAAAAATACAACACTATATTTTTTTAGCAGTGTACTGCTAGCTGACATCAAGAACATGGACAATAGAACATGATTGGTTTACCTTCTTCCCAAGACAAGTGAGATTAATGAGTGATAAATAATATGCACTATTATTTCAATTTTCTTCAGGAATTTATGACCTAGTACATTGGTTGAATTACACAGAAAAGACAAAAACACCAGCTACTTCTAACCAAGGCTTAAACAATCAGACTCTAATGGTCTGAATCATTGAATTCTAGTTACTGATTTAGTTGTTGCTCTTATGTCAAAAGTTATCTCTGTGCACTATGGGTAGTTTTCGTCAACATTTAGATTCATTTTAAACTCAGTTTTATTAGAAAGCATGTTTATTAAGGAAATTTATCACCTTTAGCTGTTGAAAAATAAGAAAAAAAATTCAGAAATGTTTATGATTTTACAACTATTGGTTGTTAACAAATTTGCAGTTTTGTATTTTCTGATGCTTATATATGTCATGTACAATATAATTCTCACACTTCCTAAGCTGATAAATGGCTCACAGTGTGGTAAATTACTTTTTCAGGTGAAACTACTTGTGCGTTTTGAGTTGGTAAACTATGAAGAATTGAGAGTAGAAATTAAATAAGGTTAGAGAAATAACAAAATGCTACAGACCTGATAAACTACTTCAGAAATAAAGTTAGGACAGAAATTAAAAATTATGGGGCAAGTGAATTAGTATACAGTTCTGAGAAAGTAAGATGGTACAAATGTCCAATTTAGTTAACTTTATAAGGAAGTTTGGGTTAGGGATTAGATCAGGGATTATAAACATGGATTAGGTTCCTTTGCTAGAACCATAACATAGGGCTTTCTGAAACTGCAGGTTTAAGTAAATAATGCCCTTCAAGACTTCTTGATTTCTAGACTCAATATTTTGACATTATATACACTTTCCAATGAGTTGTCAAGGTCTTGTCACATCCTTGCTAAAATCCCACCAAAGAGCTCTAGTGTATGTTGGTTGTCATTTTCCTAGGGTATAGCAGTAAACTGACAGGGTAGAATAATGGGGGAACAGTAATGACAAGAGAGAAAATACTGAATGAGCAAGGGAGGCCAATATCTCTTTTGTCCAATAAATATATGATAGAGCCACTAGCAGTCTCTAACATTCAGAAACCAAACAGGTTCATGAAAACACTCCAAATATATTCTTAAATCTCCTGGTAATAATTTACAAATGCAGAAAGATGTCTATATTCTGTCAACTATAAACTAATTATAAACTCGGAGATTGATTATTCAGTGTATTCAAGCAGAAGATAAAAAGATTCACTTGTGAAGAGAATTCAGCTGTGATTGTGGAGGCCTTGGCAGGTTTGACCAGAGGTCTTTTTCTGTTATTTTGCTTCTAGAAGGACTATTGTAGTGACAAGCCAGATGGTCGCAGACATTAAGAGTATGACAACTGTGTCCCAAAAACTTTTAGGGTCCTTTTTTGGTACATTGAGACAAGCAGTAACTTCCAAGTGGTGCTTTTCTGTATTTTGTCAGGCACTCCTAATCTATCTGAAAAGAAACCATATTTGCAAACTAGCTACAGGTCATTTAAAATTGCTTGGTGTTCCGTTTCTCTCTCAAAATTTTGAGCCTTCATTCTTTTATTTCTGCTGATAAAGACTGTCAGCCCCTTAGCGGTGTCCATTGCAGGATGACTTTACAGAAGTGAGTGGTATGGCAAGAGAAAGTTTTTACTGTTTCTCCTGTTTGAAGAAAAACTTGTTTTCAAGATTCATAGTAGACCCTTTCTGTGCACTGGATAGATGCCCACACAATCTGTCATGTTAGGGATTGTAAGGGAGACAAAAGATACAGTAAAGAACACAGCAGAGGCCTTGTAAAGTCAGCTGTTTCTTTAGCTACTCAATTAGGCAGATACTGTATGATATAGGCCTATAAGGTCTTAAAAGACCGAACAGTCATGGAAAACAGATGTTTATTCTCATCCACTACATATATTTATTTAGGAATTATTCTAATGTTTGATTTTACAAATGTGAGCTAATTAGCAATCTGTCTCAGCATATTAAAGATTTGTTGCTGACTATTGTTGCTGATGAATCCTACTGATTTAATCCAGTGTTTGTGGAAGGACAATATGACATTATTTGGTAATATGGATATTATCTATAGCCTTTCAATGATGCGAGTGTCTGTAACAGGTGAATGTAAATTGAGGAGAAGCTGCAGAGGCTTCTGAGATGAGCCACATTGACAGCAGCTATATATAATGAGCATGCATTCTTCATTCTGCCCCTAGAAATGGTGTTCGCCATTCTTAATAAGTTTCAAACACAAGTTGGTAGCCATACTATTCAGCCGATTCTCTCTCACTTGAAAACTGGAGAGCAGATGCTGATTTTATTTCAGAATGGATAGACTGCAGACTAAAATCAACACCTATTATACCTCTTGCTTTAATGTTGGTAGGAATTATTCGTCAATGGTAGATCACTGTTTCTTAACACGCAAGTAAGTCTTTTTATTTTGTACAGATAATAGCCCAGATTTACACTTGCCTCAAATAAGTGGTCAGTAAGAATATAATCAGACTAAATTTGCATGTTATTTTATATGTATATATTATGTGTGTATATACATATATACATTATATATGTATATATATATTGTATATATATATGTATACATCATATGTTATGCTATGTTTGTTATGTTAGGTTATGATTGGTTTTGTCATTGTTGTTATCTGAGACCAAGTCACTTGTCCAGGGAACACTGGAAGACCATTAACCTCCTAGGGCATACAGTGGCACAAAAAGTTTTCCCAGCTGTTTCAGAAAAAAGTTGCAGGAGAGTAATTGTGGGAAAACCTGCCACACAAAGGCAGCTTATTCCTATTTCATCTGTTTAATTGACTTCTCCCTGAAGCCAGTGTATTTACATCACATCTATAAAACTTTGCCTTAGAAATAAGAATAAATATTTCAATTAATCTTTAATATAGCTATCCCTTTCTTGAAATTCTATCCTGTCCTCATTGATAGCCCCTACAGGAAATAAGAACTCAATTAACAATGCAATTGCTATCAACTAGGCTTCTACAGAATAAGCTGCAGTTCAGATTCCAACAACTTCACAACAATGGTTATTTCTCTTCTATAAAAGTAGGGTTAAGTAGGTTTTATGGGTCCTGTTGGGGTTTGACAATTAACCATTGGGATGGCTTTAGGGGAATTGTAACTTCTAAACTAATCCATCTTTACTTGGTATAGTATTAAGAATTATTAATGCTTCATAAATTCTTGAGTTACCATTGAAAAGAAGCCAGTGCTGAGACACATGTGTCTCTATGACTTTACTTGTTGTGCAGGCTGTCCCCTTGTAGCGAAAAACAAACCATCAGGGAAGACCAGCCTGGCTCAATACAGAAATTTTGTGGTATCTCAGGAAAAAAAAAAAAGAGAGTTTACCACCTTTGGATGAAGGGACTGACAATTCATGAGGACTACAAGAAAGCTGTTAGGGTATGTAGGGAGAAAATCAGAAAACCAAGGAAAAACTAGAACTAAATTTGTCTACTGCCATAAAAGATATTTGTGGAGTTATGGAGTTGTGTGTTTGTGGAGTGTCCCCCACTGGAGATATTCAAGAACTATCTGGATGCAGATATATGTCATGTACTCTAGGATTACCCTGCTAGGCAAGGAGGTTGGACCATATGACCCACTGTGATTCCTTCCAACCTTACCAATTCTGCGATTCTGTGGTTGGAGACTGGCAAATTTGACATCCATTTACAAGAAGGGGAAGAAGGAGGATCCAGGAAACTACAGGCCTGTCAGCCTGACCTCAGTGCCAGGGAAGGTTATGGAACAGATCATCTTGAGTGTGATCATACAACATATGCAAGACAATCCAGGGATCAGGCCTGGTCAGCAGGGGTTTATGAAGGGTAGGTATTGTCTGACAGACCTGATCTCCTTCTATAACAAGGTGACTTGTTTGGTAGATGAGAGGAAGGTGGTAAACACCGTCTATCTTGACCTCAGTAAAGCATTTGATACAGTTTCCCACAACATTCTCCTGAAGAAACTTGCTGCTCATGGCCTGGATGGATGTATCCTTCACTGGGTCCAAAACTGGCTGGATGGCCAGGCACAAAGAGTGGTAGTAAATGGAGTTACACCCAGTTGGCAACCTATCACCAGCAGTTTCCCCCAGGCCTTGGTGCTGGGGCCAGTTCTGTTCAATATCTTTCTCAATGGTCTGGATGAAAGCATCGAATGAACCATCAGTAAATTTGCAGATGACACTAAGTTGGGTAGAAGTGTTGATCTGCCTAAGGGTAAGAAGGTGCTACAGAGGGACCTGGACAGGCTGCAGCAATGGGCCAAGGGCAATTATATGAGCTTCAACAAGGCACAGTGCCAGGTCCTGCATCTGGGCCACAACAACCCCATGCAAAGGTACAGTCTTGGGGAAGAGTGGCTGGAAAGCTGTCTGGCAGAAAAATATCTGGGGGTGCTGGTAGAGAGCTGACTGAACACGAGCCAGCAATGTGCTCAGGTAGCCAAGAAGACCAACAGCATCCTGGCCTGTATCAGAAATAACATGGCCAGCAGGACTAGGGAAGTGATGTCCCCCTGTACTCCTCACTAGTGAGGCTGCACCTTGAATACTGTGTTCAGTTCTGGGCCCCTCACTGCAAGAAGTACATTGAGGTACTGGAGCGGGTCCAGAGAAGGGCAACTAAGGTGGTGAAGGGCCTGGAGCACAGGTTTAAAGAGCAGCAGCTGAGGGAGCTGGGGTTGTTTAGTCTGGAGAAGAGGAGGCTCAGAGGAGACCTTATTGCTGTCTACAATTACCTGAAAGGAGGTTGAAGCGAGGGGATGTCTGGTCTCTTCTCCCAAGTGATGAGCGGTAATACAAGAGGGAATGGCCTCAAATTGCAGCAGGGGAAGTTCAGGCTGGATATTAGGAAATTTTTTTTACGGAAAGGGTAGTCAGGCATTGGAACAGGCTGCTCAGAGTCACTGTCCCTGGAGGTACTCAAAACACATTTTGATGTGGCCTTTGGGGACTTGGTTTAGTGGTGGACTTGGCAGCCCTGGGTTGATGGTTGGACTTGGTGATCTAGAAGTTTTTTTCCAGCCAGAGTGATTCTATGATTCTATGATTCTTTTTGGAGTATTAGTAGCAGTGTGCGTTCTCCATTGATGTGGTGAATACATTGAGTGCTAGCAGGGAGAAATAACACTGATACAGGTGCAGTGTAGGGCTGGACATATAGGCAGCTTGGTAATGGCTTCCTATTGCTAGGATCAGAGTGTCTCCCTGGGTTTTGTGTCTCAGATTTTAGTTAATATTCTGGTGTCTGAGGGAAACCAATTAGGAGTCCACAATGCAGGACTCTGATAAAAAGCCTTGGACTTTGACTCAGTCTTATCTTTGTTTGATTATTCAGTTTTCACCGAATAGGTTTAGGGACCTCTGGAGATAATCAGTCCAATCACCGTGCTCAGAGAAGGGTCAGCTAGAACAGGTTGCTCAGGATCACGTCCAGTTAGGTTCCAAATATATCCAGGGATTTAGACTCAATGACTTCTCTTAGTAACCTGTTGCAGAGTTTGATCACCTTCAGAGCAAAAATGTTTTTCATATGTTTAAATAGAATTTCTTATATTTTAATTTGTGCCCACTGTCTCTTGTCCTTTCCCTGGGTACCACTGGGAAGGGTTTGACTGTCTTCTTTATAGTCTTCCATTGCATATTTACACACACTGATAACCGCTTTCCTCCCAAGCCTCCTTTTCTCCAGCCTAAACAGTCACAGCACTCTCAGCCTCTCCCAGTTTGACAGATGCTTCAAGGCAGTATTCACCTTAGTGGCCCTTTGTTGGACTTGCTCCAGTATGTCAATGTCTGTCTTGTACTGGGGAGCTCAGTACTGAACACAGTACTCCAGATGTGGCCTCACCAATGCTGAGCAGAAGGGAATGATCACTTGCCTGCACCTGCTGGTGATGCTCTTCCTAATTTATTGCAGGATACCTTTGGACTTCCCTGTTCAATGCGAAACTCAGCTCCTTTTCTGCAGAGCTACTTTTGAGACTGCGGATGCACAATGTGTACTGATGCATGACTTTCTTCCTCCCTAGATGCAGACTTTACATTTCCCTACTTGAAATTCATGAGAATACTTTTGGCCCATTTGCTGGCCTGCCAAGTTCTCTCTGAAGAGCAGC
Organism: Aegotheles bennettii; assembly: GCA_013398125.1. Classification (NCBI taxonomy): domain Eukaryota; kingdom Metazoa; phylum Chordata; class Aves; order Caprimulgiformes; family Aegothelidae; genus Aegotheles; species Aegotheles bennettii. The sequence continues at coordinate 22,203 of VZRW01006561.1, read as the reverse complement.
ATGCCCATCTGGTGTTTCAGCCAGTCCTCTCAGTTTTGCATCACCTGCTAATCTGCTGAGGGTGTGCTTTGTCTCATCATCTATGTCAATAATGAAGATGTTAAAGAGTATTGGCCACAGGATCAGACCCTGAGGTAAGCCACTAGTGACAGGCTTTCAGCTAGACTTAGTGCTGCAGTTATTTTGTCCCAACAATTCAGCCATTTTTCAACCCACTTCACTGCCTATTTATCTAAGCCATTCTTCATTAGCTTGTCAACTAGGGTGTTATGGGACACAGTGTTGAAAACCCTGATAAATTCAAGATAAACATCCACTGCTCTTCCCTTATCTCCTGGCAGGTTATCTCATCACAGGATATGAGGTAGGTCGGGAATTATTTCTGCTTTGTAAGTCAATGCTGCCTGCTCCAAATCACCTTTTTATCCTTCATATGTTTGTAAATGTCTTCCAGAAAGATTTGCTCCATCATCTTCCCAGAGATCAAGGTCAAGCTGTCTGGCTTGTAGTTCCCTGGTTCCTTCTTCTAAATGTTCTTTAAGATAGTAGTAACTTTTGCTTTCTCACAGTCCTCAGGAACCTCTACTAACTGCCAAAACCTTGCAATGATAATCAAGAATCAGCTCACACTGACATCAGCCAGCTCCCTCAGCATTCATGAGTGCATCCCATCACGTCTCATAGACTTTTTGATGTTCAGTCTGTTTAAACATTCTCTTATCTGATCCTCATCTACACAGGCAAGACTTCCTTGCTTGAGACTTTCCCACTGGTCTTGAAGATCTGGGATTCCTGAAGACAACTCTTACCAGTTAAGACATATGTGAGGAAGACATTTTCTATATCCCTTCTTACCAGGTCAACTGTCCCATTCAGTAGCGGACCCACTTTTTCCTTAGTCTTCCTTTTCCTGCTGAATTATCTGTGGAAATTCTTCTTGTTGCCCTTAACATTGTTTTACAGTCTCAGTTCTAGTGAGTTTTTGCTTTCCTAACCCCATTCCTGCACACCTGGAAAGTGTTTCCATATTCCATATTTCTACCTCTGTAGGAGGCAATTTCACCTATGGCATATATTTTTTATATGTCCTAGTTTTGTCAGGAGCAACTTATTCATTCATTCAGGCATCCTGTCATCTTTCTTGACTTTCTGCATGTTGGGATGGACCATGTTTGAGTTTGGAGGAGGTGATCCTTGAAAAATCAACCAGTTGTCCTGAACCTCTCTTCTTTGCAAGACTGGTTACTGTGTCATCTTTCAAAGCAGGTCTCTGAATAGGCCAAAGACTGCTATCCTGAAATCCAGGATTATGATCCTGCTGTTTGCTTTGTTCCCTCTTCTCAGGATCCTGAACTCTAGCATCTCATGGTGTATTGGGTATGGCTTGGATGAAGCTAATTTTATTCACAGCAGCCCTTATTGGTGATAAGTTTTGGATTTGTGACCAAAAATGTTGATAGCACATCAATGTTTTAGCTACTGCTGAAGAGTGTTCGTACAGCTTCAAGACTTTCTGTTTCTTGCTTTGTGCCCTACAGACAGTAGATGGGGGTGAGCAAGAGGCTGGGACAGCTGACCAAAATTGACCAAAGATATATTCTACACCATATCATGTCATGCTCAGCAATAAAAACTGGAGGAGCAGTTTTCCAGGAGTACCACTACTCAGGGTTTGGCTGGGCATCTGTTGACTGGAGGTGAAGGATTGCTTCTGCATTACTTGGTATATTTGGCTTGGCTCCTCTCCACTGCCCCTCCCCACCCCTTTTTTTTTCCTTTTCTTATTAAAAAGTCTTTATCTCAAGTCACAAGTTTTCTCAATTTTGCCTAGTGGGAGTGAGCAAGTAGCTCTATGATGCTTAGCTGCCTACTGTGGTTAACCCACAACACATGGTCTCTGCAGTGAAGGCTGTTCCCAGTGTAAAGTTCCCCAACCAGTTCCTTCTCGCTTGCAAATATCAGATCCAGCAGAGTAGAATCATAGAATCATAGAATCATAGAATGGTTTGGGTTGGAAGAGACCTTAAAGACCATTGGCTGTCAGATCATATTTGTTAGGATATATTCATTAGCGTTCTCTAGAAACCTCCTAGAATACTTGTGCCATGTTATGTCCTCCCTTCAGCATATGTCAGGGTGATTGAAGTGCCATGTGAGGACCAGTGTCCATGATAAAGAGTCTTCTTCCAGTTATCTGAAGAAGGTTTCATCTGTCTCCTCCATACTGCTATCCTGTAGGCAATTCCTTATTTGTGTACATACACTTGAGGTAGGCCCCTTCAGCCCTTTTTCATTGGTTTCACAAACTCTCATTTCCGCATCTACCTGCTCGTTTGCTTACCAATCCAGTCTGTCAATTCCTCTTTTGATTGTAGGTCATCATCTCCCTCCACTATCATTTCTAGTTTAAAGTTTTCTTTACAAGGTTGGCGAAGAAAATTTTGCCTCATTCAAAGATATTATCTGCAGGTTCTGTGGATGTGCTTTCAGTTTTATGAATTTTGAGACATATGGCATTTCCTACAGCATGAATATAAATATAACTATCAGTGGAGGAAGGCAATACAAAACATTCTATCCTTGGCTGATGTTCAGACTATTTTACATTTGTTGTTTCTGGAAATTTGAGACCAAGCAGTACCTAGAAAAATGTCATCTTTTTTGATGAATGTATCCTATCTTCTCATTAATACCTAGAACAGGTTTTCAGTTACATCATGAAAAATTATGATAGCAGGTATTCCTTGTTTGTTTGGAAAATTTTCTGCAACTTACATGACTTACAAATGTTTGTCATTTAATGTGATGCATCTTTGAAGTATATTACAATTAGATTAGAAATAGTTTTTTAGTTGCTTTTTAGGCACAAGATTCCATGGTTGGCTGAAATTATATCAAAATCTTAGTCAGATTGTAGGAAACATCTCTACTAAAGTTAATATTTCCCTCAGAGTGTAATATCAGAGAGCCTCAGGCAATGCTGTGTAATCCCCTGCAGCTTTTTGTTACTAGGCTGTGTATTATGCAGGCTTACATTTTCATAGTTCAGTTAACCAGTCAAAGAGACATTGGCATCTTGCATCTAGTTTTGCACTCCATTAGAATAGCTTTAAGTGTTTTGTTTTATACTTTAAGCTCTTTGCATTCAATAGTATTTGCAAGTATTTGGCCCCTAGGTTTCTCCTTGAATCCGTCCTCAGCTGTCTTTTTCTGCTCTTGTTCCCAGTGACATTTTCTACACCATAGCTCCCAGCTATCCCTCAACCACAAAGGTAGTTGAAGTAGCTTCCAAAAATACCAGCTCTCAGGAGCAGCCCTTCTGTGCTTAGAGTATAAAACAGGTCCCCACTCTGTGTAATAAATGAATTCATGATTATCAATTCCCAGCTGACATTAATAGCAGCAAGGAGCAAGAAGAGAGTTAATGTTAATTTCTGCAGGTAATGTGTGATAGCAGATAGGGAAATCTTGAAAGGTCAACATCTGCTGTCATGCAGGAAAGTTGCAAAATTTGATTGGCCAGTAAATGTCAACGCCATGTTCTAAAATCTACATGCTATCCTTTCAATTTAATCTTAGCTTGCAGCCCAGCTAGAGATCTTGCATCATGTTTCAAAAACCTTTGAGTTTGATAACGGAGTTGTATGATTGCTTTCCCATGGCAATAAGGCACTTGTAAATTACAAACTTGTCATTTAATCAGTATAGTAGGTAGTACAACTTCTGTGACTTTTTATATCAATTTTCAGGGAATGCTGAAGAATCCATAATGATTATATACCATAAAGAACTGCAGTTCCAGCTGTTGCCATGGTATTCTGTACTCCTCTCTTTTAAAAGCAGTGCCTAGAATGTAAAACAGATAATGATTCTAATTGATTGTCCCCTACACCTCACAGAGATGCTTTATTTTTGTCTCTGCTTTGTTCTCTGTTTTGTCTTACAATGTATCAGATGCAGAACTACATTGTTTAGCACATTGATGGCATTACTTTAGAGGGGAGCAGATGCATTTTCTAAAGAAGAAGTATGATGAACGGCTCTAAGCAAATTAGAATGAAAGTTATATCTTCTTTGTCTAGATGGCAAATATCAGTGGCTGTTGGAAAACATACTCTCAGCTTATGTTTAACTATAATTTTCTGTAAAGCATAAGGCAATGTTGAACCAGAGGAAACTAGAGACAGAGAGGGAAAGAGTGTGTGTGTCCACATCCAGATAGCATAGATGATTATGTACAGCTTCAGCAGTAAACTGTGACTGCAAGACTGTGATTCGAAATGCACCTTAAATTATCATGCTGGATGCCATACTGTAGGAATTGTGAATTTTTAGGTGCAGGAAGTTTCACGTTGTCTGAAGAACTGCCATGCTTTGTTACACCTGGCTTTTCTGGGCTTTTCTCTACATCTCCTAACCCTGATGTGCCTTTTCACTTCTATGGCTTGCCTCAAATGTACCATGATCAAACTTGCTTGATTCATCTGATACAGTGGGAAGGAGAGCTAGGAGAAAACTACATTCCTTTCTTAGTGGGCCAGTGACAAATTGCTGTATGAGACACTGAGGGGGAGGGAGTAGAAAAGAGGATTAGTGAATCTCACGTGCACTCATATGAGAGTTTGATGGTGTCATCTCTGTGGTGGTCATGTCTCCATGGGGGAATCTATATGTTTTTGAATTTCCCAGCAAGTTCCAATAGACTGGGGAATAAAGTGTACTGAAGTAAGAGACACATAAACCAGCTTTCAGAAATTTGTGAGACGTCTCTGTAATTTTGTCAAAATAGCTTCTTGAAATATCTGCTTGATATCACAAAAGTCCTTTGATTCTTTTGTATCAATTTTATGAGAGATCAGCAGTAGATAGCTGTGCAAGAACCACTATAGATAAGCCAAAGCAGTTGTTACTCCTTTGTGAATTGAGAGCATATAACGTGATTAAGGAAAGGAACTATGTCCTGGCTTTCTAGATATATTCATAGTGACCTTCAGCCTGTGTATGTGACAAAAAGCAGAGATGCAGGTAAGAGTGAAACCATAGGACTGATATTATCAGTACAAAGGCCTATATAGAAAAAAGTGAAAATATTCTGAGTTAGAGATAAAAATCTTAATGGTTTAAAGTGATTTTTAAAGGAAACCAGTTAAATAATTGTCTTTTTCTTACCAAAAACATGTAGAAACTCAATAAGAAAATCAAAGAAACATTTGAGAGTCTCAGAAAGCAGGAGTATCATCTAATTATTCCACCTTTTTATTTACTCCTTCTTTACCTACTGCTACTCCATGTGGGATATGATGGTCTATAAAAGGATATGAAAAGTCAAACAAATTATAAAGGCCTTTAGAATTCTAGTATTAATACAGAGAACTCCTGAAGTTTTCCACTCCTTTTTAAATAAATGCTTGAAGAATGATGACTATTCCAAAATTAGACAGGCTTATCTATTGTGAATTTAAATCATGAAAACAAAGTGGAAATTTCATGTACGTTTTTGTAGGCACATTCCTGGGGAAAAAAAGTCTTCCATACACCCCAGGTTCCCCTTTCTGAGGTCATCCTGAGGCAAAGTATTCCCCAATAGCTATAGCTCTTTGCATATCTTGTCATCAATATGACATCATGCCTGAAAGAATCATTCAGCTCCCATAAGATCATTCTTTGCAGAGAGCACTCACCTATGGCAACACCAGTAATGTTCTTGAAAGGATTACAAAAGTTGTATTGCTCCTGACACTGAACATATTACTTAATAAGTAAACAGAATTTCCCACTGTCTTTTAAAACCATATATTTATTTCACTTATTCCTTTATTTTAATAGCACTGCATTTCATGTGCCTCTAGTGAAATGCATGGAGAAGAGCAGGACTGAAGCTTTGGCACAAACTTCTTCCTTATTTGTCTCTCATTGATCTAGTCATACATGCCAAGTCAATTGTGCATGGTTACTCTAATAGCTCCTCTCATCACTTATCCTCCTTATCTCAGCCACAATCGCTGAAGCAAAGAACCTTAATCTACCTTTTAAATATAATTAAATCAGTAATTCATATACGGATCTGCTCATTGTTGTATTTCATTAAAACTCCCTCTCCCCCAAATTTATCTGTAGTAGAAATGGTACATCTGCTCAAACATACATTTAGATTGCTAATGATTCCTTTGAACATCTGTTATAATGCTACTGAACAGTTGTGGTTTCTTTAAGAAGGCACAAAGGACTGGACCTGTACCACCTCAATCTTTGCTATTTTGGGGGGGAAATTACCTCTGGGAGCTATTTTTATATATAGTGCCATATTCACATAAACTTATGGCTCACTGCTTCATCACTTCTTTATGTTATTGATCAGTCTGTGCTATTATACTGGAATACTAACTACTTTACGTTTTTGTTTCATTGCTCACCAATTAGATGTACTGAATATCAAAATGCCACAACTATAAAACCCCTTAGGTTTTGTGGCTGAAGGATAAGATATGTGGCTGAAAAGCAGCTAGGATGAGAACCTCACATCAAAATATTAATCTCAGCTAGGAGATGCTGATAATAATTTTTATGATAATGAATCAGAAGCAACAGAAAATAACCAACAATATTTATGTGTCGAAGGACAAAAATCATGCTTTCACAAGGAAAAGAGTTTGTTGAAACACCAAAAAAATAGAGTTTCATCTGGAGTCAATCAGGCCAGCAGCTACTGTACTGTAAGAGATATGGCTTCTTCTATTCCAAATAGAAAATTGTGATGAGGCAAAACACTCCAGTATTTCTTTTCTTAATTCTCAAATTAATACTCTGTAAGATATTTGAGCAATAGTGAATAGTTCCTAAATTAATTATATACTTGTTTTCTTGCTGGTTGTACCACATAAGCAAACAGTGCAATGATTTATGTAGAAGAATCAATATAGGCAGGATTGCTGCTGATTTTTAGGATAGATTTCTATAGCTAATAATTGACTGTTAACATAGTTTTCACCACGTGTGCTGGTGAAACTATTGTTCAATATTGGTAAAAATGGAGAAAGTGTAGATGGGGACAAGAACATTTGGCATATGCTATACCTAGCCTATCCCCACTCCGATCTGATAAAACAGTTAAATAAAACCTAGCCAACTGCAATTTAATCTATCACATACTGATATTTTAGACTTGGAAGCCTCTATTCTTATACTTAAACAAATGGAGAAGCTTTAGTAGGCGGGATAAATGATGATGGGCAGACATCCATTCTTCCACAGCCTTTCTGCAACATTAACTGTCTCAACACTAAAATCACTTTTTTTTCACTTCATAAAAATGCCAGGAATCAAGCGAATTACTTAACATGATTTAGAACCTTCCCAAGGCATGTATCCAAAAACTCTGTCCAGAAACCTCCAGTTGCAGATCTTTCATTTTACAGAGTTCCATGGGGATTAGTTCTCTCTCCTACTTGATATTTCTGTAAAACTTTCAAAAGAACTGTTGAAATAAAATACTGAAAGACAAAAATGTTGGTAAAATGCAGATAAAACACACGTCTATATATTTTTCATTATGTATGACTGTATGTCTACTGCCAGTATGACTTCAAGTTCAAATAAGAAGACATATAGTTGGTTGAAACTGATCTCTAGAAATGCAAAAGTGATACAGGTTAAAAAATTAATAGTACTGAATTTCTTAGTTAATTTACTGCTAGTGGTCATTAAACAAGATGCATCCCATTCTGATAAAATATTTCTTGACTCATAAGATCACTTTCTACTTTAGTACAGTGTTGCAGGTTTTAGTTAACTTAATTTCAGGTTTGCAGCAAATTGTTCCTACAGCAACAAAGCTACTGAAGTTGTACACCCAATCTTCTCTCTGCTTTCTCCTGAAGCTTCAGATTCAATGAACATTGGTATGAGACCAGCAACAGACAGATTATTCAAAGGGAGGATGTGACAGAGCTTTCGGATCCATCAGATTCATATGTTAATTTTGCCAAATCTGGATAAAGCAAAGGGGGAAAATTGTAATGGCTTGGAAAAACATTCAATTTCAGCAAATTTTAAATGGACAGTTTAATTCCATAAGGTATGTGTTATTCTTTTAATTCTCTTGAATACTTTTGGGTAAAATATGTAGCTTTTTGCTCATATTTAATTCTGTTGCCCGTTCTTGCAGTAAGTATACAAAGACTACTGAAATAAGTCTATAGCTGAGATGAATTGCTTAAAGCTAGCTATAGCTAAAGCTCTGTGCAACTCCTGTTTCATGAATTCATATAGATTACCACTCACAAAGGACTTGACACTGCATTACACTACACATAACTGCATGCAGTTTTTCAAAACTAACAATATGTAGTAAAAATTATGCAACAAAATCATAAAAGAAGTTGAGCAAAAATCTCAAACTAAAATCAAAAGAAACACAAAGAACACTGTTAAGCAATTCAACAATCTAACTAAATCTCAGTTAATATAAGGAAATGGAAACTGCTAAAATGAGGTGGGTTTGGACCTAAGACTGACAAGTGTCTCCATTTACTGAAAGTCACTGAAAATTATTATCCTAACCCCATGTCCTGGCTTGAGCCAGGACAGAAACAATTTTCTTTTCAATAATTTTACTTTTCAGTTAAGTCTCTTCTAAATAACTGCACCTGCTGAAATGAACAGCATATTTTTTAGTCAGTGTCTGCTTCTAACACTGATAACACTTGATGTTTATAGTTATCGCTGCAGAATGGTATGCAAAATCAAGGTCACTGCTTGATTCTGCTAAACTTCTTGCATGCCAGAAACAAAAGAGAGGAAAAGGGGTCACACCTGCGACCCTCCTACAGGGAGGTACAGACCGGACAGGTGACTCAAAATTGACCAGACAAAGTATTCCATCCCATATGCACCATACTCAGTATAAATCTGAGGGATGACAAGGCTCAAGCTCTCTTATTCCATGACTGGTGTCCTGGGAGGACTCTGTCCATTCATCTGCCCTTGATCCCGATCCATACATTCCTGACTCTGTGCATCCCTGAATTCAGTTCGCATCTGCTGCTGACTCAAGAAGTCCAGTCTGGGACTTTCCCAGGGCTGTCCTGTAGCCTCAGTGATGATGTGAATATTACTGGGGCAGAGCGTGATACTGGCTTTGTATATATTCGTATATATTCCATTATTTTCTTTTTCATCATTATTGTTTTTGTTAAAGCTGTGTAGTTTAGTTTCTAACCCATAAGTCTCTCTCCCTTATTCTCTTTCCTTTCCCTTTCTGAGCAGGAAGAGGGCTTAATAGAGAACATCTATCATTTGTTTAATTGCTGTTAGCAAGTTAAGTATCAGGAGTTGAGTAACATTGCAACAGAAAGGGACAACTATTTGCCACCAACTCTCGACACCAACTCTCTGCTGGAAATTTCTACACTGCTGATTCTCCACCAGGGACAACTGTAGGTGGCAGACAGCACTCATTCAGCACCATGAACAGAACTGCTTTCAGCACCTTTCAACAGAACCTCAGGGAACAGGCGGCTCTGCTTCTGGTGCTCTGATTTTTTGCCATGAAATTGCATATATAGAGAGGAGTTCAAGAGTATGAGTCACATACTTCCTATCATGTGCTAGCCAATTAATCTCATGCCTTCATTGTGATCAGCTTTACAGAGATCCATCTTACTCTGCAACTTGTTTTGGTTATCTCATGATTAGATAAAGGAAACTTAATCAAATATGAGGAACTAAAAACTAACAATGAGATAAAGGCAACTCAATCAAATGTATTACTAACAGCTCATTTCAGGCCACAGTCCTGAGCATTACTTTTTATACCTGTGTTTTGACTTTTTTTAATTGCATTTGTTTAACATTACTTTTAGAAAATACCTCACATTTGATTGAACTCCCCTATACATACACGGTTTTCTTGCAAAAATCAGAACATTATGAGCAGGGCCATGTGCTCCCCAAGGTTCTGAACAAAGGTACCGAATGAGGTCCTGTTCACAGTGCTGAACGAGTGCCATCTACCAATTTGCAGACAGTTGCCCCAGCAGAGAGACAGAGGTGTAAAAATGTTTGTCAGAGAGTTAGCAGGCAGATAGTTGGGTGGCAGATACTTGGTTGTGATGGAGTTCGTGGCAGAGAATTGTTCTAGACCTACATTGCAATACCCAACTTGTTTCATTTATGAGACTGATTCCTGTTGTGAGAGTCTTAAGACATTATAACATTTGTGAAGATCCCTGCACGTGGAGACACAAAAATTTCAAGTGGAACTGGATGCTAGACTTTGCTTCGTGCCGGAAAAGAAGTAACATTGTAGCTATTTTCTCTTGCAAATGAATTGGAGAGAAGCCTGATCAGAAAGAAATAGTGACTTAGCAGCTGCTATGTATTTGTTTCCTATTCTACCAGCATTCTTTCAGATTTCAGAAAACTGTTGCAGTCCATGTTTAACAACAATCTCATTGGCCAAGCCATCTTCTGTTCCAAAAGGAATTACATGAAAACTTGCCTGAATGTAGTAATGTCTTCAGGGTAGGGAAAGAATATAGCAAGAAACTGATTAAATTTGTCAGTATCTTCCCTACAGAATTTTAAATTAGAATCTGTCTGAAGTACTTTCTATACCAAATTTCTTTCTGTACTTGGTAGTTTTTACCATATGTCCATGTGAAACATTAGTATGCCTCAAGCCATTGTATTCATATAAATAGCTCATATTTGTATGGCACCTTTCAGCTGTGAAAGCAGAATTGCAGCCTCTGGTGGATGAATGAGTTATGAAATTGCCAGTTTGCTGTATAGAATTATAAATGAAAACATGCATTATGACTCTGAAAAGTAATAAGTACATAAAAAATTTCTTAATTAATCATTATGAATTGCTATGGATATCACTTGTGATGGGACAAAGGATTTTAAGTTATGGTTTATTTTTTCTATTTCCACAGCAGCTAGTTATTTTCCAATTTGTTAAGAAAATGTTGGCCAATATTTTTACTAGAAAAGTAGCTAAATTCCTATTTTGCCATGTCCTAGAAAAAAAATCTTAGAAAGTTTCATCATATAAGGGATTCTTCTGTAGCTTTTCACTAAATTAAATGACAGACATTGTAGTTACTGCCTTTATCTGCTGTACGTAATGTAATTACAAGAATTGGCATAAATAAATAGTTTCTCACCTTCCAATAAGTTCTTAGTAAACACAATATTAAATTATTAGTTGAATATGAAAATTCTGTGTGTACAAATGTGTTTTAAGCTGAAAGACAAGAGGGAAAACTTACCTCCCCGCTCCACTATTTTACTTTTTTTTTTTCCCTAATAGTTCTCACTATCTAGATGATTTTTTGTTTGGTTTTGCTTTTATTAAGCTTAAACTCAAGATATTATTACAGTTACAAAATAAAGCATGCTTTCTCTTTAATTGTACTGCAGTAGTTACAACACAGATATTGTACTACAGCAAGTTTAAAAGTGGATCGGACTTTAACTAAAATAGGATTAAATTCAATTTTCATTGCCTGAGATAAGAGATGACCTGCATAAGGAAGAAGAAGGAAATTGCATTTTCAGACTTCTATTAGTTGGAATAGATTAAATAGTTATTGGTGACAAAGAAAGAAAGAAACACAGTTGTTTACAATCCAAAATTGATTTAACAGTGTCTCTTGCAGAAACAGTTAAACTTGACACTGTTCTTGAAATTAGCTATTGACACCAAACAATAAGTGTTTATAACTATGTATCATAAAACAGAACCAAGCTTGGAGTGTTAACAAGAGATGTAATAAAAATTATTTTTGCTAATATTTATTAAGTACTGTCCCGGTTTAGAAACGGCCAGGTCAAGCCACAACTCAGAGACAGATTTTTGCTTCTATCAACCCCCTCAAAAAATAGAAGGGGAGCAAGGAAGAAAGGCTCAACGGTTGGAAATTAAAACTATAACAGTTTTAATTGCACGGGGAAAGGGAGTAACAGGTGGGAAAAAAGGGGAAAATATATATATATACAAATATATACAACCCAAACTCCGATGACCGCACATACAAGCTCCCGAAAGGTCCTTCACTGCAAAGCCGATGGGGGTAAAAGAGAGTCCAAAACCCCCAACCAGCACCCGATGCAGTCGGATGCCACAGAGCACGTGGCAAGCTGGTAACGAAAGGCTGGGTCTCCTCCGGGCTGGCTCCACGTGGCGACAGGCAGGAAAGGGAGCGCGGGAGACCGAGAGCGAGAGAGAGGAAGAGAGCGCAAGCTTCCTGTCCTCCTGGCTTTATAGAGCTTGGCAGGAAATGGGAGGGAATACTGATACCTGATACCCCAGACCCCTTTTCACAACAGGGTCCTAAACTCCACCCCTCCCTCATTGGGTCCTTGCAGCAAAAAGCCGTAAGAATTTTTGCCTGTCCCCTCAAACTATAACAAATACTCATAAGTTCATTAAGGTGTTCACAGAATCACAAAATTGGTAAGATTGGAAGGGACCACAACGGGTTTAGCAATGAACAAAAGAAATAAAGATCATTTCTTAAAAACATAAAATGATTGTATATACCAGATTTCAGAAGAATTTTCTCCTAATACAGGCTGGGGTCTAGTGCTATGGTATTCAGTATCATCTGTGAAGCTCCATTGAATCCAGCCCAATGATTAAAACTCAAGATGAACAAACCTCTTCTCAACCTTGAATTTCGTAGACAATAACGATACAAACATTTTACACGTTCATTGTAGAGGATGACCAGAGGGCTACCTGATTGTTGATTGACAGAGCAGCCCTCCTGGTCATCATACTCAGGTGCTAATTGTTTGGTAATAATAAAGCTAATGGCCTAACAAGGGGGGTGGACCATAAAAGGCAGGGCTTGAGGCACCAGAGTACCTTCAGTGCCTGAGCACTGGGGGAAGGAGCAGGACATGCTCTGCAAGTTGGAGTTTGAGAAACTACTTGACCTACGATATCAGCAAGAACATCGAGTGCTGGGAAAGGAGGCCGACTTTGCGCTCTCTGCGCACCCAGCACTCTGGGGCAGCTTGCTGCCATCTTGGGAATACATCGTCTAGCTTTGCCTGGATCCCGGACACATCGCCTTGCCTGGATCCCCAACATCTGGTGACCCTGACGTGATCCAGTAAGGAGCATTCGGGATCATAACAAAAGGTGAGGGAAAACTGTCATTGGCAAAACCTTGAGAAAGGCGTTAGGCTGTTTGTAAAAGACAGGTCTGTTTGAAAAAGGTATTATAAAGACCATACTAAACAACAGCATGGGAAACATGGTGTCTGCCGTTGAAAACCCAATGGAGAATGCAGCATCGGCAATGGAAAAACCCCTAGTTGAATGCCTGATGCTAATAGCAAAGATAACTGAGAAGGAGATTGAGCAGCAGGAAGTAGAAGAGCTGCTCACCTGGGGACAGGAGAAAGGATTCTTTAAGGTCCCTAAGGGAGTAATCTCACTTTCGGTATGGCATTGTCTTGGGAGTGAGTTGTGGGAATCGGTAGGGGATGGAAGTGAAGCTGCTTTCAGGCAGGCTCAGACCTGGAAGCAGTGCATGAAAATGCTTAAAAAAGTTAGCTCAGAAACAGATGAGCTAAATCAAACAGTCCCCCAAGAGGTAGCCCTCTGGTCATCCTCTACAGTTCATGTTTCTTTAGTCCAACTGTTACTTTCAGGGGGGTAAGACCTACAAAAATTGGAAACAGCTTTTATTTAAAGCTTTTTTTTCTTACTTAGAACTGCACAAATATTTCCCTTCAACAGAATATTTCACTAATGGGTAAAAGGAAATCAAGGATTATATTTTTAGTGAAACAGAACAGTTTGTATAAATCTGTTTAGACAATCCTACAATATCAGCAGGAGGCTACAATGGCTTTCATTACCCTCTCACATTGTTGCTGTGTAGAATTCAGTTGAAATACAATGCAAACTGGGGGGAAAAAGCCTTCATTAGTGAACAACCTACTTACAACAGAGAATGTTATTTAATTGAAATAAGATAACTGGGAAAAAAACCCTAATGACAGAAAAGTATAAAAGTCAAAGTCTTTACTATTAATAAAACACCAGAGGCTAACAGTGGTTACAAGCAATCAAGACCCTAAAAAATAAGAAACAAGGCAGTCTAATCATCTTGAGTCACTTGGCAGAGTAGATTGGTGAAAGGTCCTTCACCTCTGTGTAGTGTCTTGTCCTGGAGCAGGAGGAGGAATATAGTTATCTCTACAGTAACATCCTTGTTTTCTTGTTCTCCTGTTGTCTTCCAAAACCAATAAACAGAGGTTAGTGTTGTATATTCATATGATACTATAGAACAAAGGGAAATTGGTATAAATCTGCACAGACACAAAGTATTACAACTTATAAAGCCTTTTATATGCTTTTGAATTCCTGAGCAGAGATCCTTCTTAAAGTATACCTTATTTACTACATTAACATTAAAATAATTGATCATATTGGTTGCAAAATTCATTTCTATTTAATATATTTGGGAAAGATACCTTGAAATTGTATTGTGTTCTGAAGAGAGCTTTGAAAGCCACATTCTGGGTGCTAAACTGCTACCTTAGACATATCTTATTTTGTTTTCATGGAAGTGACAGGTATGAATTCCTGCCTCTAGTAAGTACCTGTAATTTCATCTAATGTCAATGCTACTGCCTGTGCTCACCATCTGTTGAAATCAGACTACTTAGCAAGTTATGTATCATTCATTTAAAGAACTCCAAAAACTTTTAAAACACAACAGTGCAGAACATTTTCTGTTATCAAAGTAAATACTTTGGAAGACATAATCAATAATAATTATTCTGATAGGCCATCCATTTGGGAAATTCTGGAACATATTTTTGAGTATTGTATCATGCAAGAACCAGAACTATTGACATATACAAAATCACAAAAACAAACAAGCAATATGCAAAGGCATCATTTGGCCTAATGTGCTGGTTTAGCAAACGGCCAGGGCGAGCCACAAACCAGACAGAATTTGTTTCTATCACACACACACCCCCACACACACACACACACACACACACCCCCCCCGAAAATTAGAAGGGGGGTAAGAAAGATCNACCCGAGCTCAGATGACCGGCGTTACAGGCTGATGAAAGGTCCTTTACTGTAAAGCCAATGGGATGAAGAAAAAGTCCAAACCCTCAGCACTCGGTGCGGTTGGAAATGCTGCAGACCACGTGGCGAAGCTGGTAGCTGAAAGCTGGGCCTCTTCTCTCTGGTCTCCACGTGGCAGGCTTGCAGGCAGGGAAGTGCAGGAGCGAGGCAGAGCAGGAGACTGGAGGCAGGAGACTCCACGAGGGCAGGAGAGAGAAAGGGACAAGAGGGAGAGCTCAAGAGGGACCTCCACCCCGTCCTCCTCGCTTTTATAGAGTCTGGCAGGAAAATGGGTGTGGAAATACTGGAACCTGATACTTGATACCTGATACCCCTTTTCACAACAGGGGCCTAAACTCCACCCCTTGTTCACTGGGTCTTGGCAGCAAAAGCCAATAAGATTTTGCCTGCCCCTTTCAAACTATAACACCTAATAATTACAGGAACACTCAGTAAGTTTTATTGTCTGATTAAGATTGATATCAACAGTATTTCCAATATTGTATTTCAATTCAAAAGTTTGGATGCATAAGAAATGAGCAAAATGTCCTAAGCAATGCTACAGCTTCCATTATATTTATATCTGAAATGGACAAAAGGTCTTCTGTTGTTTAAGAAAACGGACTGGCTAACTTGCATGATACAAATGCTTCCAATATCCATTTTCCTCAAAATAAGGAAGGATACCAGCAAGTGAATCAAACTTTCTACCTGAGTAAACTGAGACTATTTAAACTGGAAATAATTAAGAAATCAGCAACTTTCTCTCTTGATACCCAACTGCTTTTTATTGACATAGAAGTCATAGCACAGGATGAAGACCAAAAACACCCATTAAATAAAAATAATTTACTTGCATTTTCAAGATGTCTTTGATAAAATCCTTCATAGGAGAATATTAAGGAAACAGACACAGACTGAATGATAAAAGTTCTGTTTTATATTAGAAAATAGCTAGGAGAGAGGAAAATAATGGATAGAAATAAGTGTTCATTTTCAACATGGAAGAAGGTTAATAATGAAATGCCCTTGGATTCTTACTAACAATAGTGGTACTTGACACATTTGTTACACATTTATTAATGACCTGAAGAAAAGTATAAATAGAAAGATGGACTAAAGTCTCTTGCAGAAAATTATGTAGGTCAAGAAAAGAAAAGGCAGCAAAGAATTCCATGCATAAACAAGTCAGAGAAATAGCCAATGTAACACCAAAGGATATTCCTAAGATATAAGAAAAGATGGATATGGGATCTGACCACTTTACAACAATTCATCTATATTAATACTTCCTAGATCAACATTAATCACTAAGGAAAAGAATAGTTTCATGACATACAATTTATTTAATGCAATACTTCAATGTACCTAGGAAAACAAAAAGACTGAAAAGCAAATAAAATATTAATTTCTATTGAAGAACAATAGAGGATTGAAAATGTATTAATAAATTTTTGTGTATTATTGGCATGACATTAGAAAAGTTCTAGAGAAGTTATGAAACAGGAAAATTGGGGAAATAAGGTAAGCTTTTTCAAGAGAGAATTCACTTTGTATGTTTATTGAGGAATTATTACAAGGGAATTTATTGACATGTTTTTCACTATCTCAGCAAGCTTCATCTTATTGTACCCACTAAAGAGCCAGAAATTGGTTTTATAGAGAGGAGAAACTCCAGTGACATTCAATACGAATTTGTTCTGCATAAAGAATGCAGTATCTGTCCCTGCAATGCAGAGACATTTTTATTTTCTATCATTGGGTAAAGTTCACCTTCTAATACTTCAAAATTTTGCACACTCCAGAAGTACAGTCAATACTGTTCCATTTTAAACACATTTCTTTGTGAAATTTCACATTTGCTCCTTAAAGGTACTCAAGAAAGTCCACATTTCAATTAAGATCCTAATGTTATCATTTCTATGAGTGAAGACAGTGTAGTAGATACTTTTAGATATGAAATTTCAAACAATTTTGAAATAACTGCTATGATTCAGCTTGAATCTCTTTTTGCATGTTTGTCCAGTGGCCTTCTGGGTGTTGTTGATATAGATGATTCATAGGTTTTGTAGTCTGGATGGTTTTTCAGTTACTCAGGAGAGTTCAGTTATTTCAAATAATTTTGGTCAATATTATCTGTGTTAAGGTGAAGTAGTAAGTAGTTTGAATAGTTGCACTGCAAAAAGGCTGACTGCAAATGCAAGACTGGGGGACCAAACTAAATTGTGCAATAAAAATAACTTTTCCCAGCCTTTGTCCTGGTCAGATGTGTTGAATATGAGTGTCATAAATAGCTGAATAGATTGCTACAAAACAAAATATCTCTTTTTAAAGAACTCTTCAGAAAGTGTAAGGAAACTCTGTTGGCAATAGTATAAATAAAATAAACCTTTTATTCGTTCTGGAATAGTTCATTGCAGAAATATTTGCTAATGAAAAGAATGAAATCTTACTTGTTTAATATATTTATTTTGGAGTAAACCTATATTTTCTTGGTTGGTGTTTAGTTTATTTTGCTCCCCTACAGTAAACACATACCACAGGATAATTAGGAGCAAAGGCTAAAATTTTTAATCTAGGGTACCTAAAACAAAGTAATATGAGTCTATACCAACTGAACAAATGACTTAATTTGTAGAAGGAACAAAGATCTAAAGTCTTCACTGATTTCCTTGTTGGTAGTGGGTTTCTTATTGCCATTATTTTGTGCACCAATTCTGACATCTTTTCAGTATTTCTTATTACTACAACAGTTACATATTAATGTTTCCCTTAATGGTTTATTCTTTTCTTAGTCATCATTTCTAAATTCTGCCACCATCATGGGATAATGCTATTTTCAATCCAGTTTGGCAGAACTTACTGTCTTTACCCTGGGAACAGGGAAAACAGCAGTATCTGAGAGAACTGCACCAAGGATGGAAATCTAGGCCTGAGTCAGGAACAGAAAGTGAAGAAACTGTGCTCCAAGTTAGCATTCTATCTTCCCTCACACCTTGCTCCCTGTAGTACTCTATGTTATGGTTTGAGGGGACAGGCAAATCTTAGGCTTTGCTTCAAGGACCCAAAGAGGGAGGGGTGGAGTTTAGGACCCTTTGTGAAAAGGGGTCTGGGGTATCAGTATTTCCTCCCATTTCCTGCCAAACTCTATAAAGCCAGGAGGACAGGAAGTTCGTTCCTCCTCTCTCTCTTTCTTTTCTGCTCACTTCTCATTGTCACATGGAGACAGCCCTGAGTGAGGAGAGGCCTTGCCTTTGTTACCAGCTCGCCACGTGCTCTTCGGGATCCGACTGCAACGGGTGCTGGGAGGGGCTTTTGACTCCTTTTTCCCCATTGGCTTTTGCAGTGGAGGACTTTTCAGGAGCTTGTATTGGCATTCATCGGAGTCAGGTTGTATATATTTGTGGCCCCCCTGTACACAGAAAGTACTCAGCTTCAGTCTCTCACATGTTATTAATCAAGAGTGGAACAGGAAGTGTAATTCAGGATGTTATTTGAATAAGGATGTAAAAATTGTCTTTGAAATTTTCAGCCACTTTAGTGCATAGATCAGAGCAGAATATGGCCTTAAATTTTATCTTGTTGCTTTTTGACTGACGCACCATACAATAGCAGGGAAAAAATGCTTTATCATATAGACATTTCTCTATTATCATTTGGCTCTACTTAAAAATAATGGATCAGATTCTTCTCTAGAGCACCATCATTGAAGTCAGTGAACTTATGCCAAGGATGAATTTGACCCAATACTATTTTCGAACTGAGATTAGAGAGCAAGTGAACCAGCAAAAGGCAATTAAGTCAGTGATGCACTTGCTATCTTGAGTACGCAAGCAATCTGAAAGCCAACATAATGCAGTTCTTATTCACCAGGCATGCAAATAAATCACTTGAATGTCAATAAAGTCAGTAATGACAGATTTTATCACTAAGCTATAACTAAGCAATAATGATTGGGAAAAAGGCAAGTAGCTCACAGCAACTGAAGTGATTTCTTATTTTGTCCTCGGTGAAGCCAAGGGTAACTGAAAAGTCTGGCCTTTGCTCCCTCTATTATTAACTGCAAATCATTCTTGTCATGTTAGAAAGCAGATCTTATTTTTTCCCAAGTATTACTCACTGTTATGGTGTGCCTCTCATCATGATCTCCTTCAGAGCTCTGCAGTCCATTTCCAATTAGCATCTGCGTATTTGTGAGGTGCAGTTTTATTTTAAGGGAATCAAGACCAAAATTATATTTCTATTTCTTCTGTAAATGTAGTTGCTGATTTAATTCATCTATCAGCTGTGATCAGAGAACACAGGAACAGAGAACAGAAATCAGAGAACAAATAAAAAGCCAACCTGATGATGATTTAATACTTTACAAGGAGCAGTCCTACACTAAATACTGTTAGACAGCTGAAGCATTCCACTTGCGGTGGCTGCATTTCAGTGGGGAGTAAAACAAATGTTAGAGGTGATAAGTGGCTTTCTAATGCTTCTAAACTATTTGAATGAGGGGCACAATAAAAATACTAGCTGTTATTTTTCTTGATGGGTAGAAGAAGGAGGAACTCAGGATACAAATATTTTTACAGCCGTATTATATTAAGTAGTTAGATGAACTACTGATAATCTAAACTCACATAGCCACTTTAGAAGCAAACAAACTTTTTCAGCTGTTTACAAAATGTGGTTATTTTGAGTTTGTATAATCATTTTTCTGTCTCTGCATCTTAACAAAAAATAGTACACATTTTTTTACTGTATATAGTTGTTCCCCCTGTGGGATATGTTTAACAATGGTTGATTGCTATGTTTCAGTAGTTTTGGCTGACATTCAACAAATGTCTGAGCAGCTAATAATGCACTTAGTTCTGTTAGTCCATCCATCTGTCCATCACATCTGCCTGTCCTCATAAAGGCTGTTATTAAGCAACATAGCATTTCTTTAACATCCTCTCTGTATTCTCTCTCTTCCTGAAATCTTGGAAGGTAAACAATGTGTGCTCACAATTATTTTAAATCTAATAAGCTAAAGATAAATAAACAAATCTACGTGATTGTTAGTTAACAGTCAATTGAAATAGTTAGAAAACACAAGGAGAAACCTTTGTCTTGCCCACGAGAAATACACAATTAGTCACCAGACACAACTTCCAAAACCACTATTTCAAGAAAAAAACCACATTAATTAATCTTGGCATTTGGTATCTATTTGGGATCACAGATTATAGCTGTCACAGTCCTAAAGTGGGGACGGACTGTCTCTACAAACTCTTCTAGCATCTGAGTAGCTTTTTCCACATGGAGAGATGCAGTGATATGGCTCATAAAAGCAAAGATGCTATTGTACTAATGTGTGTCCTTGTTCATGTTACATTTGAAATTGGTTGCAGAAACAAAAGAAATACTAAATATTTGACAGAAAATATTTTCTGCTTTAGCACAATAAGGAGGAAGAAAAGATAGTGAAGGAAGAACTTTCGAAGAAAGTATAATGTTGAAGGTAAATCAAAAAATCTTTTTATGAATATGTGGAATATCTATCCTACAATGAAAAGGTACATATTATCCAGAAGCTAGTTGGGAAAAATTAATACTGTTGTTTTCCATTTCCTTTGATCTGGTTTACTATAGAACCTATCCTAAGAAGATTATTTTCTGTCCTAAGGAGTATTTTCAAAGCACTAAATCAAGTATAAAGTCCTTAGGTTTCTAAGCTTTGTAGTCAACATAATTTCAAATTGCCTAGGTGCTAGAAGGGTGACCATACATCTTGGAAATAAAGCCATGCACTTCAGAAGAAAGCCTTGTTTAAAGCAAAGTAAATGCTTTAATAGATCTTTCTTGATTTCAGGGAAACAAAATATTCATAGGATCTAATTACGTTTTTCCTTCCTGATTGTTCTAAGAGAAGGCACTCTTCACAAGTTACCTGTTCAAAGACAATCCTGAGTTAGGCAGACCATACAGAAGGATTCTTGAAGAGCCCTTTTTGACACATACCTGGCAAGAGTAGTACCAAAGACACATAGTAAGACTTATGTTGTGCTATAAAATATAATCCCATATGCTCATTTGTGAAAGTATCCCAAACATGTGCTATTGATACTCTGTTTGAATGACCATTCAATACTTTCACAATTTGTGCAGTCTGTACAAATGTCCTTACCACTTAATGACTTCCTATAATAAACTTATTCTGCCCTCCTCCGCATGTGTCTGTGTGGGCTCATGCATGCACACATTAACAACACAACTTACAGGACATAGGAGGAGAGCATTTGTCTGTGTCTTGGTTTAGTTATAGACAAGAAAGGCTCACAAAAAAGTGCTGTGCTGCTGATTGCATGGTAAGTGTATGCATATCTGTTTGCACTTGCATACAAACACACATTCACTCAGAAAAAAAAAACAAACTACATATTTGTTTGATATGTTTTCTTGGAAGTGTATAAAAGTGTTACATTGTAATAGAAAATTAGGCAGCAACTGATAAAGGTAATCCTAGGTATAAGCTAGCTGTCTCTACCAATAGTGACAATGGCATCAGAAAGAGCATTTATGACTTAGGGTAAGTCCAAAACTGTTATAGATTACAATTATTCCAGCTGAAAACTCTTTATGTAGGTTACCACCTACCCACCCAGTGGGTAAATAAAGGGAATTCTGATGCTGGTCAAACATAGGACAGCTGGTTGCCAAATGAGTTCCCCAGTTAGAAACCTCCCATTCACCACTGCTGTAGTTTCCTTTCCACTTTCGACCCCAGCTAATGTATCTATAACTAAATTCTAAGACAAAAACAATAGTTATTGAAATGTGCACCATCATAAGATGTAAGATAAAGTGCTTTCTACCAAGCTGACAACACTAACCTTTACAATGTTCATTTTAATTCACCACTTGTGGAAAAAATGGGTGTAATAAAAATAATGAATCACTCCATTATCTAACAATATGCAGGGGATAGTATAGGGAAAGCAGAATGTTCAGTGCTATTATTATTTGCTATTTGTTTTTGCTAAAGCCACTATCTGCAAAGTACTAGGTGCTAAATAAAGACAAAGAGCTGTGTACTTGGTCATTTCATCACAGAATCACACAGAATC
>VZRW01006560.1:5477-17789 GCA_013398125.1 Aegotheles bennettii | reverse complement strand
GGCAATGAAGCTGGTGAAGGGTATAGAGAACAAGTCTTACAACGAGCAGATGACGGAACTGGGGTGTTTAGTCTGGAGAAAAGGTGGCTGAGGGGAGACCTAATTGCTCTCTACAACTACCTGAAAAGAGGTTGCAGTGAGATGGGTGTCAGTATCTTCTCCCAATTAACAAGTGGTAAGAAACAGCCTCAAGTTATACCAGGGAAGGTTTTGATTTGATATTAGGAAAAATTCACTGAAAGAGTTCTCCAGCATTAGAACAGGCTTCCCAGGGAAGGTGTTAGGTGCCCACCCCTGAAAGTATTTAAAAGATGTGTAGATGTAATGCTTAGGAACATGGTTTAGTGGTAGACTTGACAGTGTGAGGTTAATGGTTGGACTCTATGATCTTAAAGGTCTTTTCCAATCAAAACCATTCTATGATTCTAAAGTCATGACAAGAATCAGCCAAAACTTTTACAATGGATATTAAGATCATCTCCCAAAAAGCAGTTTCTACCAACTGAAAACTATCTGCAAATTTGGCTGGAATTTCCCAGGTACCTCTAGTTATATTTAGAAAAAGTTGATAAATCAGTGTCTACTGATACAAGATATAAGAAGTAGTGGTTCATTTCTGTACTTTTCTTTTTGGATTTTGAACTTATGTATCTTTAAAGAGTGCACAGGCCACTAGGCTAGAGAATAGTGTAGGAAAGAAGATCAGGAACAACTTACAAGATCTGCTTTTTCAAAAAGGAAGATGGGAAAAAGTAACATGGCCAGTCAGAATTTCAGAACAGGGACTGGCACACAGGGGGTTACCAGGTTAGTGTCTTACCACCTGGCTCTGGCATGTTTACAGGTGGAGATGACTCTACAACCTTTACTGGACATCTTTTGCAATGTTTTAACTTTTGAAATCAGAAATTAAGTTAAAGAATCACCTCCAAGCAGAGCTGTTAGGTCCATTCTAAAGTGGAAAATCTGGATTTGTACTCTGAATCTGATGAAAAATTGATCTGAGCTTTGTAACCTTAGCAATTGTATTAATGTATGTTCTTAGGTTCCCTTACTCTGGATGGGACCACTCTGTTTCCTGAAACTACCTAAACACTGAGATCAAGGGTACAAAAATCACCTTTCAGGATGGTGGCTTCTACAGAAAATAAACTTCTGTAGAAAAGAAATATGAATACTTCCCTATGGGAATCTCTGTGTACCTATATTAGTGGACAGAAGGACTGGTGCAGGTACTTCTGTTAATCAGTGTTTCATTTTTTAATTTTTATTTCTGTTCTCAAGATGAAACAGTTTATCATGAATTGGAAGATCTCTTGTGGAAGGAAATTATTTCTTTTTCTATTGTTTACTGTAATAATTTTTGTAAGAAAATAAATGGCAGATTTCAATGTCAGTTCAATCTGTACTGATTTTCCCTACATTCCCACTCCCAAGCTGAGCAGCCCATATGAAATGGGTATTATTTGCAAAATAAAAATTTGCAATCTTTTTAGGGAAGAGAGATTGCTTTTTCTCATGTGTATGCTGCTGCAGACTTTAATTTTATTCTTTGCAACTTCTATGACTAAAGTTACACATGCTTACAGACTACAGAAGTAAGCAGTCAGCATGCATCAAGCACTTTCATTTGTTATTTATTTATTTTTTTTGTTAAAGGAATATGAGACACTGTATATGTCCTCTTCATTGCAAGTAGGAAAAAGCCAACTTGGATGTGAAATGGGGAACTGGGGCTTCAAGAAATATTGCATCTTGTAGGACCACCTTCAACCCTGAAGCTTGATTATAGTGAAAAATGCCTTTGAAATGCCTCTACTTATCTGTTCTACTTAGCAAAAACAGAAACTGCTATTCAGGAGACAGGCTCTGAAAGCCTGTATCAAGACTGATGTGTATCAGGACTACAGTTAACAGAGAAGCTTTTACAACACATGCCTGCAATACAACTGGTTCAAAGCCAGTGCTGAGTTGTTAGCTTTTTCAAGTACTTAGTACAGCTGCAAGTAGAAATGGATGTGGATACTTAAGCAATGTGAACTGCTGGCAGAATGCAAATGATTTTGGTGCTTTACAGACTAAAGGGACATATGTAGAACTGCAGAGCCAAATCAGTATTTTGATGTCTATCTGATACCTATCTGCAGCTAAGCACATTTCACAAATTATTTGATCCAAAATCCATTAAGATCAATGGGAAACTTTCCATTACTTAAATAGGCTTTGCTCAGGCCTAAGACATGGGACACTCTGAGATGTTTAGAGGCTTTCTGCAAATAGATTTTGTTGAATAGGGCTAGAAATTCTTGTCCTTTCCAGGATTACCTGGGGACAGAAACAAGACGTCTTTTCAATTTGGCTAGAAATTACATTACTGAATTCTCTTTCTCCCTACAGATGAGATGCCCCCACTTTATCCAAAGTGCTTTGAAGTCACCTTCAAAATGATCTTTTTTTCTCTGTCTGTTCATCTAACTCTGTTTTTCCCGTTCCTAACTGCAAGAAAATAAACTGAAGAGTAAAAAAACCCTACAGCTGTTACAAAGGAGAAATACAAATCCTGCTTATAATGATCCCACCACCCTTTTCCTGCTTTAGCTTCATAATATGAAGTCAGCTGGAAACACTGAATCCATCTTCCATGGTCTCTGTTAACATCTTACCAAAGATCTTCACAGCCCAGACCCTGAACAAATTTCCAGGCTGTCTTCAGCTTTGCACTGAACAGTCTTCTGAACAGGGCACTAATGATAATCAGGAGCAAGGGCTGGCTGCACATTTCTGTCATGCTCACAGCTTTGATCTTTTCAGACTGAGGGAAGGCCGATGGACAGGGACCCATCAGGGCACTGTAAGTCCCCTGTTTCAGAGGAAGTCAGGGCATCTGAGGGACAGCACACAGACAACTCTCACCCCTGTGCACAGTTAGGACACCTCTGAGGTGAAAATAGTGGCTGCTTGGAGGGTCCTGTCTGGAACATCCTGGCCTAACACCGTGAAGGGCCACCAGCTCAAGCATTTCACCTCAGAGCAGATGACCACAAGAACTGCTCAAAGGGAAAATAAAGGGAGCAGAGTCTTTCAGGAAGTGTCATTAATGATGAGAATGAACATGTTGACACCATCTGTGCTATTCTAATTCTGCCTAACATAATCTCTACCACAGATGTGCAAAAGGGCAAAGTGACCTAGAGGAAGTCTTTAGCAGAACAGGTTGGAAAAATAATAATTCCTGGGGAGATTTTTTGTACTGGCCTCTCAAGAGGTTACTCTTAGAGGGAACTGGGCATGTTTAAAAATTTCCTCTAAAATGAAAATGCTAGAAGGAACATGCACCTCCTTGAGTACCATGTTTCTCTGTACATGGTCTGGAGGAACACCAGCCTGCGCTGCTTGTCTTTACAATCCTGCTCCATGTCTGTTACCCTAACAATTTGGATCTGTTTCTAGTATGTGTAATTGCTGACAGTCTACTGAAAAAGAAAGTGAGGTATATTTGAGTAATTCAGGTATTCTTCCATTGCATAATACATCATTTAATATTGCTTAATACAGCTTAAATATCTGTTCAAGTAGGTAGAAATAAAGGTGGACAACAATGAAAACAAAAATATTACTGTGGTGTTTGGAATGAAAAATTACCTGGTGATATCAGAACAGCAGATGAAAACAAGGCAATCTCCTCCTCAGTCAGCTGTAAGGAACATAAATTCTTTGCAAAGTCAAACGCTTCATTCACCAGATCATCAGAACCTGCAGACCACAAAGGACAAGATCAGTGCTAAAAATTTATCAGCTCTTTAACCTGCATGAAAAGTGGATTGGTTTGGTGTCAAAAAAAGTTGTGAGTGAATGTCTGTATTTCTAAAACAAGTACCTCTCATCACCTACTAAAATTCCACCCATCTCAAAAATATATCACTAAAACATCCATTGACTCACAAAATTTGTCAAGAATTTTGTCAATGACCTGTACAAAAATCACACAGACATCTTAGAAGAGGGTTTTCTTTTCTCAGTGCTGAAAAAGATGCTATTTCTGAACAGATATTAAATCTAAGAGATATGACCAGTCCTAAATAACTTTCACATATAGAATTTTATTAATTAACAGTACAAATATTTATGAACATTTGTGAAAACATAATAAAGACCAAAAATTAATGCATATTCATAAATGTTTTTAACTTGTTACATTTATTAGTGTTATGTATACTAATATGCAAATCAGATAAATATATACCTATATGATAAATATATATATATGAAGCATGTATCTCTCTGAGTTTGGTCCTGAATAAAATTCTGGTAATATATCAGTCTCATAGATAGATAAAAGACGTCCATTTAGCTATTAATATACAAGGTAGCACTCAATATCATGTCAAGAAATTAAGTAATTGTTTCAATATATGAATCTAAATGAGCTTAAAAGTTTGAGGCTAAACAGTATTTTAGGTGAGTCTTTGTCTATATTTTGTAGTAGTTCATCACTTTAGCCCCCTTTTTGTTGGCTAGAATTGCCTTAGTGAGAGTGATTTGATATATCAAGCAGAATTGAACTGTTAAGATAAACTGCTTGGCTTCTGTCATAAACTCATATTTTATCAAAACTTCAGATGGCAGAGTAAGAAATCTATCTGAAAAACCCTTGCACTGTTCTTTTATTAGAGAAAAACACCTATCACTGCTAGCAGCTAGTGGGGACACCTTCTTTCTTTTTCACTTCCAGCCTAGAGATTTGGAGTTTTGGGGATTCAGCATTTACTGGAGATTTTCATTGTGGTCACTATTTTAAGAAAGAAAAATCTGTCACTATTTGGCTCAGAGAAATTGGTTGGAAAAAAAGAAGATCCACATACCCAAGGCTTTAAACATTTGCATCCCTCCATACTTTCCTTCAAACAGAACAGTATTGTTGAGTGGGTTGAAGGCACGGCACATTCTCACCAAAACCACTTCCAAGCAGCCTATCAGACATGAAAAAGAGCAAAAGTACCACACATTACTGCAAAACATAAGAATACAGGAAATGTCAATAAAATATTTAGGAAGACATTAGTCATTAGAAACACCAATAGGGGCAGACACTCTTTGAAGGCATCTAGATGATATGTCTCTGAATGAGAGAAAAAATATTTCTGTCTGCTTTGAGTATAGAAAAGGATAATTTCTGGTCCATCCTAACTACCTTTTCTTTAAGTTGATCTTTCCCCCATTGTAGCAAACTGGCAGCCTGGACTTCATCTGAATTTAGAACTGGGCAAATATTTTCAATTTGAAATATTTTATCCTGAAAATTAGGCAATTATTGAAACTTCTTTTTAATATTTCAACCTTTATTACACAAAAAAGCAGCCTAATTCAACATATATATAAATCCCAGCTTCATTCGGCTGGAGGGGGAGAACATCATAAAGTGTTTTTAGAGAGAAAATAAAAGTTAAAGTACTAACTCCTACATTGGGTTTTACCTTTATTTCTCTTGTTTTTCTTTCAAGTTAGGGAATAACCAAAGGAACCTTTATTTTCTTCTCCTTATTTTCCCCTGTTATTTCCTAAGTGCAAAAATATGCAGTTTGGGAAAATGAAGTGAAAAATTTTAAGCATCCCTCAATTAAATCCAAATCTCCTGTGAGAGGAACTCTGAATCTGAGGATTCTTTTGCAGACATGTTTTTGACTGAAAAGTCCTGATTTTCTAAATCCTTTTCAGCATTAACGGCAAAACAGAAAGTAAATCCTGACGTATTTATACATGCTGAAGCTAAACAGAGTTGTCCAACAGTAGTCAAGTGTAACTATATCTTTTGCTGAAGGTGAAGTTGTGTTGTTAGCTTTGATAGCCAAATGAAGGAAGCTGCTTGGGGTGCACTGGCATCTGCAGAGTTTTCAAAATTAGTATGAACATTAAAAACATAGTTCTCATGCTACAACTCTACTTTTCCAAAAGGTTGCCTGAATGTTTCCAAGGTCTCTGTATCCCTTCCCTTTGCACCTGTGCCCACCTCCTCAGTCCAGCCCTACACAGAACCACAGCCCACTCTGTAGGCTGAACCACACTTGTTTTCAGCCTTAATGAAGAGCTCTCTCTTCAAATAAGAAGCACTTCTCATGCTTTAGCAAGCGGTCTTATCCAGCACCCTGCCTTTTACACATGGAGGGAGGAAGAAACTGATATGACGAGGTAAATGCAGTTAATTTCCAGCTGTGGTTTACTTGGTCATACTGTTTTGTTCTTCTGAGTTCGTCAGTGTTGCTACATAGTAGTCATGATAAATCTTATCAAGATTCTGCTGGAGGACAGAAATGATTGAGTGCCATGACAGGGAAGGAAACCCTTTTCTCCCTCATCCTGATACACACATGTGCACACCCAGGCACGCACAGAAAGAACGGCTGGAGCACGCTGCCGTAATCTGCTCTCATTTATTTTGAACCAAACTGGCGCCGGCAGGGATTTTCCCTCCTGTGCACTGGCTGGAGGGTATTTCTGTAGTCTCATTAAAAAGATTAGAGATGACCACAGAGGCAGGTCCTGTTGAGCCTGTGTTCGTTTCATTACTGACAAGTGGGTATTTTACAGGGTGGCAGATGACTGATTCGACTAGCTCAATTCGCAGGATCCTTCCACCACATGTCAGGTTGGAGACTGCAGTTTCTGCAATGATTGTGAGTGTGCATGTACTTAATAACCACTGCTGACTGTAGAAGGAAGTGGATCAGAAAGCAGTAACATGATTAATTTGGAAAAATACGGAAGGGTTAATGTAGCTAATGAAACAGACTGAAATTAGGGTTCCTTCAAAATTAAAGAGATTAAAAGAACAAGACAGCAGAACACATTTCTAATGTGCTGATTGCTAAACCAGTCTCAAGCCTCTGGCATTTACCCACCTGACTTAAGCAGGAGAATTTGGTCATTCTGGCAGAGCTCCATGAAGCCTGTTATGCGCTTTGCAAACTCCACCACGTACTGGATAGCGTGGGTGATCTGAATGGCACACTGCTGCCACAGAGCTTCTCTGGTCTTCCGGGAAAACACACATGGAAAAGCAAAGCAGTGAGCAGGTGAGTTCATCAACGCATTAAGTTCTTCAGGTGGCCTTGCAGAAAGGCACACTCCTCAGACTCTGCCCCCATCCCCCTGCAGAGCTAGCAGCATGTCTGCTTCTCAAGATATCCAATCATTAGAAGACTGTTTTCAAAAGCCAATTACCCCAGTTGTCTCAACCTCATTCTTCCCCATTGACTCTTCAAAGTGGGAGAATGCATTGTTCAGTGTTAAAATGCAATTCTAATGTGGGCTTTTGTGCATGACAAAGTGATACAAACATAAACATCCCAGAGCACTCTCAGCAAAGAAGTGGCACAGTGCCATTAAGTTATCCAACAGAACATTTTTGCTAGTTTGAAACTTATAAAGTATTTTTGCAATCTGAACACTGATAGCATCAAAATTTTGTCTCCTTGGTAATAATTTTCCTTGCACATACAAATGTGCAAATGTAAATGGATGCTCTTCATTTGCATGCCATGGGTCTGTAAGCTGTGGTGTGTTTTTATTCTTGCTGGTACTGCATAGCCCCTCAGCTTTCAGAGAACAATCTGGAGTCTCTTCTGTTTCTTGTGTGATCAGCTAGCATGGCAACTGAAATCTGACTGAAGAATCATTGCTGGTGATGCTAGTGCAAGAGGCACAAATATTTCTGTTGACTGGACTACATCTAAAGAGGTGCCAGTCGGAAGCAGTCTGAGCTTGATCTGAGAATCACAGAGGTAGAACAAAGATGTATTATAAAAAAGATCATTTTTCCACTCAGTTTTAAACAACTTCAATTTAAGGAGTACTTTCAGTTTGTCATTATCTATTGTCTATAAGTGATAGATACTTGTTATTCACATAAAAACAGGATGTGTTTTCAAAATTATAAGGAGACAAAGTTAGGTTGTCTTATTTTCTTAAAATCCTTATAGGATTTCTTAAAATCCTTAGACGATCCAACCCTGATCACATACGTCAACTGGATATCTGCATGAAGTTTAGACCTGTAGTAACAAGCAAAGCATGGAAAACGAGGTTTCACAATGATGTCTAAACTTCAACACTAGCAAACATTCCAACATGCTGGAAAAATGCTGCTGCTTTTTGTGAAGTGTCACTCCTCCACTTTCAGTAGCCAGCTCCCCAAATGTATTTAAAAGCATATTTTGATCTATATGAAACTCATCAGCATATCCTTGCCAAATACATTATACTGTTAACAATCTCAGACCACAGGGAGCAGAAGAAAAAGCATATTACAGGATTGTACCTTGCTCTGGTAAACCTTAATTTCTTCATACGTGTGTGTCTGCCACGCTAGCTGGTGTAGTTCCTCCATTGTATATTGACATGTCTCCAAATGAGATTTAATGATGTTCTGTGCGATTCGATCTGCAAAGAGGAACAGAAAAAAAAAATAGCTTGCATGAAACAGTGAACTGTGATTTGCAATAGGAAAATGTTGAAAACATTAAAGTTGTTGGAAAATGCAGATTCAAAAAATATCTTTCCTTCCCAATGTTACCTCTTCCAATTTTTTATGTCTGAAGATGACTGCTGTGAAATTTTTCAGTATTCAACCCAAAGCCAAATGATGCTTGATAAATAATGGATCTGCACATGAAAGTAACAATGAGTCTTGTGAAACTATCCAGAATCTTTCATTCTGGAAATGTATTTTTTTTTTCTGTGTTTAAATAAATGCCATTTGGAGACCCTGGTTAATTGACCACTTCTGTCTGCACCATGCCTGTGCAGCTGACCAACTCTGACTGCTCAATTCTGACATGAGCATTTGCATTGCTTTGGGGTAACTCATATCAGAGAAACTGGCAACAGGCCTCTTCTCTTTTTTTTTTCCAAGTTAATTTAGAGGTGGATCAATTTCTGATTTAGCTCGCTGAACATGAAAATTGAGATTTGGTGAAATCTAGAACTGATATCCTGGGTTCTAGAAGGAAAGATGTGGGAGAAGAGATCTCACATACAGGATTAAGTTACCTTAAGGTTATTCTGAAGTTGCAGCCTTAGAAACTAGTGCTTAACATGGAATACAGTATGCAAGGGGAAAGGGAATCATTCAGTGTTGGCCTGAGATCCTGCTGAGACTAAGAGTAAACTTCTCAGGGAAGAATTTAAAAGTAGATCTTTGCTCTTTAAGCCAGTTGAGTGGATTAAAAGCATTTTCATAAAAACTTCCAACATGAATTCATTAATGCTGGAAGTTGAAGTGCCTGATAAAGCATGCTATAGAAATGTGATGATTTCTTATTTTGCTGCTGTGAGTTCTATATGTCTAATAAAGCCCAGTGCTTCAGCCTAAAGACATCGCTTAAGCTGAATACCTTTAAACAATGGAACAAAGTTGAAGCTACAGAATGGAACTGAAGCCCTTGTGGTGGAACTGGAATTTTACAGAAAATATGTTTGTCAAAAAAGGAAGGGACAATGACAATGCATTAGCTGGGCCTGAGCATGGGAAGTAGAAAAAAGTAGGAATGTCATCATTTACTTATTCATATCCTCAACAGTTGCATATAGTGGGTGGATCTGGTGCTTGGAATCCCAAAATAAGACTGTTTCTTTGGTCAAATGTTGACTGAATTTAAAAACACCGGCAAGTGGGAAAGCTGAAAAATGAATGTAAATATGTATATGCCCCCTGCAATCATTGCTATAGGGATGTTATTTTGAGAGATGCCTGTGCTTCTGTCACAGTTAACAAGATGAGACTCAGTGGAAAGGAGCTGAAGAAAACACAAAAGAGTTCCAGGTTTTTGTAGGAACAATAAAACCTGCTCAATTCAATCTTTAAAGACACCTCATTTAAGGTCAACACTATCTTCAAGTTTCCTGATGGAAGAATTGACTTAGGCATAAAGATAACTAAATATGTATATTACTGAGTACGGGGATCTATCCACTGTTCTTTCATAGAAGGATGAACGTAAGTCTTAACCCACGATTGTAAACAGTTGCATTTTATAGTAAAAACCTTAAAGATAAATGGGCATGCTGGAATAAAGGGATAATGAATTTAAACAGATTTTTGTAAGGATCAACAAAAGTTTATTTGCATAAAATCAAGTAAACCCAACCCGTTTTAAAAAGATCAAATTTCAGATGTTTACCCTCATGTTGAAGTATAGTTTTAACAACATCATCTTTCTGGTAACATCCTTGGTCATGGTGAAACTGACTGCAGAAGTTAGGCTCAAGCCATAGGTTTTGTTATTCATGTTCCTGGAAGGTTTTAACTAGACAGAACTGAGGTGTGGTCAGAGTGACATTTAGGCCTCATATCTAGAACACCAGTGTAACTTCAACTACAATTCTGCAGCCTGAATGGGGAAGGATTCTGGTCTCTGCACCCATTGGTTGGGCTTTTTCTCTCTGCTGCTTCCTAGCCCAGCTCTCCTACCCTCACCATTTGTTACAAAAGCTGGAAATATTCACACTCATGACATAAAGAAAATGCTTACAGTAAATACATCAAATATTTTAGTATTACTGTGTAGGCAGATTTTTAATCATATTAAGTGACCTGATCCAAACAATCTGAAAGTAAGACCTTTTAATTTCACTGATCTCAAAATATACTTCATTAGCAATTCCACATTACTGCAAACATCTTCAGCTCCTCTCCTTTTCTTACCATTTATGTATTTACCTTAGGACTGAAGAACTGACAAACTCCTCAGGGTTTTGTAGGGATTGTGTTCTGTGTTTTAGCCCCATACATCTTGTCCTTATATACTTCTGCTTATGTTGAGCTGACATGAAAACCCACTTAGATGTGCGAAGGCCTAGGGCAATCATAGCAAGCAGCAGCTCCAAATGCTGACATCCAAGAGGAATCAGGTGCAAGACAGACTTGAAACTCCTGCGCTGCAGGCTAGGCAAGGCTGAGTGTGTGATGGAAAGGGTACACTGAGTCTCAGGGGAGGATGGAACTGCTCATTCAGCACAAGCAGCAGAGAAGGCTGCTTGCTTACACTCAACGCTGGAGTCCCTGGAAGGAGCCTTATGCAAATTTAGCGTACGCTGGGTGTGCAGAGCTGACATGATGCAAAAAGTAAAATAAGTATAAGCTTGTCTTGGCTTTCTCAGAATAGAAAGAAAGGGACAACAAGGAAAGAAAGCAAACAGCTTCATACAGTGGGAGGAGAGCTATTGTCTTGATGCAGAGGCTGTGGCCTCAACCCTATGGAGGTACCCTGCTGGGATGATGCTCAACAGCTATGTCACTCCTCTTCTCCAGGCTAGAAGAGTCCACCACAGTTAATCCATGCACTAGGAAATTGCATAGACACAACTAGGAATCCTGTTTGGATGGGCTGCAAGGGCTATAAAAGAATTCAGTTTTTGTGACCTCAATGTGAACTGCATTTCTGCTTGAAGTGTTGTCAGCCTCCATTTTACATAAGCTACAGAACGTTTGCAAGGTTTACTTTATGAAAAGGAAAACAAAAGAGATGATGCTGGCCACTAAGGTGTGAGAATCAAAGTCTGTCACATTTTATTTTACAAGCACCAACTCCTGCAAATCTTGAGTGAAAATTAATAATTACAACCAAAAGAATTGCTGAACCTGCATGATAGTACACCACCAGCATTATAATAACTACAGTTATAAACAACAAAATATGTAAGAATTATCTCCCATGGTAAGCAAATAAAAATGTAGACTAGGTGCTTGACTCCTCCCCTTTTGTCTATATGCTGGATTTGTTATATTAGGGCTATATCTCCTACTGTGCATCATGATCACTTAGTACAACCTGATACCACAGGGAATCTGGAAGCCACAGCATATCCTGACAGATTTACTGTGCATCGGAAACATGGCCCACAAACAATAACATGTTCCCAGTGTTTGAACTCCAGCATTAACCTTGGCATGGAAGCATTTACATTAGATAGTTTTGTTCTAAAACTGAAAGTTTCTTAGTATCGGTACCTTGAAATTTTTCATGGAAAGCAGACGCTTTTTGTACAAAGGCTATATTTCACTAAAAAAACCCCAGAACAACAACAACAACAAAAAAGTCTAGAAAAAAGTATCTCTTTCAGTGAGAGAAACCATGCAAAAAACCACACAAAATTAAGAAAACTGTGAAAATTTGTAACCAATATGAGGCCTTGAAAAATCAGAAATACTCCAAAAAGATTTATCCTGGAATGACAGGCTGGATATTAGGATAAATTTTTTTACGGAAGGGGTGGTCAGACTTTGGAACAGGCTGCCCAGAGAAGTGGTAGAGTCAC